>JAWWNF010000947.1:0-75149 GCA_034641395.1 Darevskia armeniaca
GGGATATGGGTGCTGTGCCCTGAAACCACCAGGAGGGCAGCCAGGCCTGGGGAGGCAGCTTTGCACCCAGGTTTGGGGGACCAGAGCAGGCGCCACACTCCTCTTCACAGCTGCCTGCAGAGCTCGCTGGACGGCCTTGTGGAGGGGGCTGCTTCCCACCAGCGACACCCCCCACCCTCTGCAGGCTGAAGACGGAGGAAGCCCAGCTCTCCTCGGCAGAGTGGGACTTTGCTGCTTGCGCCCCAGATCCAGACCTCGCTCCATGGCAACACGCCGCTTCTGAAGCATGCTCAAGTCCTCCTCCTCCCCCCTCTCCCAGTCTTTGGAGGTGCGGGGGGGGGGGGTCTTTCCCTCCTTCAACCACCCGCCCCGCTTTTCCGTGAAAAGGCAAAAGCATGCAGAATGCCATCGGGCAGGAGAGTCCTGCTCTGCCCGCGAGGAGGGCGAAAGGGGAGAGCGTGGAGATTATGGGCAAGGGTTCTTGGCACAAGTCCGCCTCCCCCTCCCCACCCCCGGGAAATCCAACCATCCGTGTTGCTCCTGCAGCAGACTGATAATGTTCCTCGTCACCCGGATCTCCTGCATTCGGCATCCTCAGCTGCACAGGGCAAACGAGGGAAATGAGCCCGGGATCTGGTAGGCAGCGAGATCCCCAGCTAGCCCATCGCTTGCAGAGCCCGCCGGCGGCTGTTCCCGTGGTTCCTTTGTGCTGGTCAACTCTGGCCGGCCTCGCACGGCACGGCAGCTAAGGCATCTCCCAGTCACACACACGTAGGGCGCTGTCCTCTCCTGCACCCGCCACTCTGGACCCCGAAGGCGAGAGATCCCAGCTGGAATTTGCTAGGCGACAGCAGGCATGTTGGAAGGAGCGGGGGAAAGCAAGTCCTCTCCAAGAGTCTTCAAAGGAAGGCCCCTATAACGTTGCTGCCTGCCAGTCTGGAGATGCTGCCTGCTCGCTCGCAGGGCCCTCTTTCGCCTGCCCTGGGGGAGGCAGATTTCTGCCGCATCTGTGCTGCACGAGGCGGCTGAGCAGAGTTCCGCTGGTTCCTGGGGTGGAGGGAGGAGGGTGTGGTACATGGCGGTGGGGGGGATTGTAGGGATAGAAGAAAATACACTTGGCACAATGACACCCCCGCGGGCTCAAGACTTCTAGGGGGAGAAGTCCGGGTGGCGCTGCAAGAAATATCGATCTTTTTCTGTGCCAGGAGATTCAGGAGCAAAGAGGGGTTTTTTTGCACGTGTCTCAAGATTTGGGGGGGGGGGGTCGGTGCAGGCTGAGGGGCTCTCTCTGTCCACAATACATGCATGGGGCCCCACCGCCTGGCCCCACCGCCGAGGGCTGTTTATGTGTGGGAGGTCCTTTGTGGGGAGGGCCAAGGCCAGCCCCCCCACCAATCTGTGCTTGCACAGCGCCCGTCTTTGGGGAGGAGGAAGCTATCGCAGGGAATCCGGGATGGAGCAGAGTCTGGGGTTGGGAGGGCGGGCGGGGTGGCCCTGGCCCCCTGCTGGAGCTGCAGGGGTGCGGGCCGGGCACGGGGATGCCCACGCCAGGCGCGGCCAGGGCGCTCCCTGGCACCCGCCTGGAGCTGCCCCAGGTGTGGCGGCGGGTGAGGAATGACCAGGGAAGGCCCTGCTGCGCGTGGCAGAGGCAGTGGAGCATTTCGCCGGGGGCGTCCAGCCGGGGTCCGACCAGGCTCTTAGGGCTTGGTGGTGATGGGCTGCGGTTGCCCCATGGGCACCACGGAATGGGCGCTGGATGTGGGCAGCACCGGGCAGGCTCAGCCGGCGCTGGCAGTTGGAGCATCTCGGCGTGGGGGGTCCCATCACGGGTCGGCGGGGCCACTCAGCTTCGGCCCTTGCTCCGAGCCGGGGGCCACACCTTGGAGGTGGCCGGCGGGGCCCGCTGCTGCGTGGGGACCGGGTGGAGGGGTCCGCGGGAAGGCTCTGTGGCCCATGAGGGGCTCCGTGCTGCTGCTGCTGCTGTGGCTGCTGCTGCTGTTTGTTGCTGTTGCTGCTGCTGCTGCTGCTGCTGCTGCCCGGAGGGGGCAGCGCCGATGGACGCCTGGAGTGGGGGTCCCCGGGCAGATCCCTGGCGGGGTGGGCCGGCGTGGCCCTCTGCGCGCGGCCGAGTTAGGGTCCCCGGGGAGAGGGGGCCTGCTGCTGGAGGCCGGGAGCCACCGCCAAGAGGGCTCACCGGCCAGCGGGTCGGCTCCCAGGACCTGCCGGTGGGTCCTCTGGTGCGCTCGGAGGGCCGACTCTCCCTTTGAAGCGCTTGGGGCAGCAGGAGCAGGCGTGGGGCCTCTGCTGGGAGTGGGTGCGCTGGTGGGCGGCAAGGTTTGCCCCTTCTGGCTGAAGCGGCGGGCCGCAGGTGGCGCAGGGGAAGGGGCCTCTCGCCCGAGTGGATGCGGCGGTGTGGTGATGAGGTTGGCGCGCTGGTTGAAGCGCTTCCCGCACTCGGTGCAGGCGAAAGGCTTCTCGCCCGTGTGGATCCGCTGGTGGGTGATGAGGTTGGGGCCGCTGGCTGAAGCTCTTCCCCGCAGACGTTGCAGGGGAAGGGCTTCTCGGTCTGGCGGCTGCCCCGCGGCACGGGGGGTCTTGGGCTCCGGGGCAATCAGCCCCTCGCTGGACGGCGTGGGTGCGCTGGTGGGCCGCCAGGTTGGCCTTCTGGCTGAAGCGCTTGCCGCAGCGCAGGGCAGGGGAAGGGGCGCTCGCCCGTGTGCACCCGGCTGGTGCGTCAGCAGGTTGGGGGCGCTGGCGGAAGCGCTTGCCGCACTCCAGGCACGGGTAGGGCTTCTCGCCCGTGTGGATGCGCCCATGCGTGATGAGGCCCTGCTTCTGGCGGAAGCACTTCCCGCAGACCACGCAGGCGAAAGGGCCGGAGCCCAGGCCCTGAGAGGGGCGCCCGGGGCCACACAGGCCCGGCTCGCACGAGGCCGCTTCCTCCTTCTTGACCCGGGGCTGCTGCGCCCGCAGCTGGGCGGCGTTGGGCGCCAGGAAAAGGCCCGCTCGAGAGCTGTCGGGGAAGAGCTGGTAGCGCTCCAAGCTGGCCACAAAGCCCTTCTGGCCACCTTCCTCCTCCTTGATGGCCTTGCCGCGGCCGGCTGCTCCTGAAGGGGGTGGGAAGAGAGAAAGAGAGCGGGGAAGGAAGTATGAGAAGGGCGAGAGGAACAAAGCACAAGGAGGCCTTTGCAGAAGAACGGAGGAGCTTCGTTTTGTGCACAAATTCTCCAGGAAAAAGAATCAAAGGCCACTCCTAAGTTTATGAGAGGATGTATAAACCAATCTGGGATACGGTAGGCATGGTTAAGCTTACATGTATGGTGAGAACCAGACAGGGCAGATGACAAAGCAATATATTTATCAATTAATGGACTGTTTTTACAATATACTGAAGGTGCAGGATAATGTAAGCCCACTTGTGTTACTGGGAACCTGGTGGTATTAATTTTTTAATTTTGGTATAGAACTTTGTTCCTCTATGTTTACTTCTAGATATTCCTTTCTGCTTTTATTTGGCCTCTATTGCTAGACTTGCTATGTTATAAATATATGTGAACAATAAAAAAACCAACTAAATAATAAGAATAAGGAGGTATGCCGTGAATGTTTGGGGCAAGGCTGCTGGGGGAGTGAAAAGGTCCACAACATGCTGTATTTTTACGCAGGCAACGATCCAGACAACATCCAGCTGGGAGGGGGGCAAAACATTATTATTTTTTAGAATAAATGGGTTGTTCTTATCCGTCTGTCTCAAGAGACAATGGAGTGCACCTCCAGGGATGAGGTCAAACGGCTGGCAAATCACAGCACCTGCTGTGGCTGCAGAGAATGGTAAATAAATGGCTACCTCATTATATATTATTTTAGAACAGAAGTGGCTCTGCCAAATATCGTCAGGCTCCCAACCCCCATCAGTCCCCTTCGCCAGCATAGTCCCTGGCCAGGGATTATGGGAATTGAAGTCCAGTGTCATCTGAAGGGCCACAGGCTCCCTCCCCATTGGCCTGGCAACCAAAACTGCTGCTGGAGTCAACCAATAGGCAACACCCTCAGCTGGATGGCTCCTCACCTTGGCAGGAGCCGGTGCACAGCTTGCCTTCCTCCAGCTTCTGGCGATCCGTGACGCCAAGCTCTTCCCACCGCTCAATCCAGGATAAGCTCTCGGGTTTGAAGAACCGGTAGCCTGGCACAGGGAAGAAGTGGTTAGCTTTGCTGCGCTCTGTGTGTGAAAAACCTGCACTTGCCTTCTTAGCCAACAGGAAGACTCGGAAGAAGATGAAGGGGCCACACCTGCAGAGCGACCGAAGCCAAAAGGTACCGCAGGCATTGCGTGCCAAGGGCTTCCAGAAACTCTGGCCGTGGCCTCTGTGGCTTTTATCTCTGTTTCTGGAAGGTGGGCTGAAGTGACAGCAAGGCATATTCCACGTTTTCAAGTGTCACAGTTATAGTATCACCCAGGGTGGATTTAATTTAAATCAAATTGATTTAAATCACGATTTAAATCACTAGTCAGTAAGGCTCGATTTAAATCACTAGTCAGTAAGACTTGATTTAAATATTTTTTTTACAGAAAGACTTATTCTTGCTGGCATAATCTTAATATTTACAACCATGCGAAGGTTGTATTTTTGGAATAATAAATTTTCAGAGTAGTTTTTACAGTTATATCAAAAATTACTGATTTGGTTATACTACTAGAAATACATAGACAGATAATTATGAAATTATGGTGAGGTTTAATAAGTTAACTGTTTATATTTGGACAACTTTTCTGCTGTACTTTATTGGAAGGAGAAAAATAATCATTTCTTTAATAACCATTTAAACAATTTATTTAACTAAAACAATAACATGTTAGCATATGTATCCATGTTTGTTAACTGTTGTGGTTAAACATTTTTTAAAAAACTTAGACGGAGTTTTAGCACACTTGATACAACTTAAAACAAATCCTTATTTCCTGATGAATAGCCTTTGGACTACAATGTAACTTAAATAGAAGACTATATTTAGAAAGATTTTTCCTCCAAAAGAATTTTATTTTAAAAAATCATTGATTTTTATCCACCCTGGTATCACCACCACATTCCCTAAGAGCCATCCCCAAACCGGTGCCCTCCAGAGCAGTTGTTCTCAAACACTGTTGGTCCACAGCCCCCTTAGTTCCACACACTCAACCCAGCGCCCCCAACCCTACTCTTAAGCATTATTCGGAACAGCAGTTCTGAATACGACCCACTAAGGAATATGATAACGCAATAAAATTAGAAGCCGTTAGCCATTAATTGCACAAATATTCCAAATCACATTTAGTTCGATTAATTCAACAAAACTGATGAAGGTGATCCAGTGCTCCCACTCTGCTTCGTGGCTTACCTGGGCAGGGATCTGTTGGGATCCCTCTGCTAGAGTCCAGCTGATCACCAACACACTGCTCTCCAGCACGCTCGATCCGAGACAGGAGATCAGGTTTGAGAACCGGGTAGCCTGGAGAGGGAGGAACACCATTACGCTCCATTGCGGTGGCTTTTAAAAGGCTGACTCAGGTTTCCACACCTGGCACAGAAAAAGGAGCACTCCTTGAATGCGGATGAGCTGGAGAGGCGGCCCCTCTGCACCCCACAACACCCCAGGGCAGGATCTTAAAGGCAGAGGGAGAAAATATCTACCGCAGAACCACATCTACACACGGAAGCAAATGTATGGCAAACTGATGGAGCAGAGGAGGATTATTAATAGCTATTGGCCGTGGGTGGCGATGGTCTGTCTCCACAGTCAGAGGCAGCAATGCTTCTGAATCCCAGTTGCCAGAAGCCAAGGGACGGGGCAGAGCTGCTGTTATGCTCAGATTCTGCTTGCGGGTTTCCCATAACGGGCATCTGGTGGGGCCATCGGGATTCTGGGCTGGATGGGCCACCGGCCAGATCCAGCAGGCTCTTCTTATGTTAAAGGTAAAGGTAAAGGGACCCCTGACCATTAGGTCCAGTCGCGGATGACTCTGGGGTTGCGGCGCTCATCTCGCTTTACTGGCCGAGGGAGCCGACATTTGTCCGCAGACAGTTTTTCCGGGTCATGTGGCCAGCATGACTAAGCCGCTTTTGGCAAACCACAGCAGCGCACGGAAACGCCGTTTACCTTCCCGCCAGAGCAGTTCCTATTTATCAACTTGCACTTTGACGTGCTTTCGAACTGCTAGGTGGGCAGGAGCAGGGACCGAGCAACGGGAGCTCACCCCGTGGCGGGGATTCGAACCGCCGACCTTCCGATCGGCAAGCCCTAGGCTCTGTGGTTTAAGCCACAGTGCCACCCGCGTCCCCTTCTTATGTTAAGTAACCCCAACAGACTCCTGCACCAAGGTAGACTCAGCCAGCCGCCACCAAACATGATGCTGAAACCTCAGAGTTGGGCTCCAACATCCCACGCTAGGGGAAGCTGTGCTGGCTCTTCGTCTGGAGTGGAGACCTAACAATTGGCAGGAAAGAGGCTGACTGACCCTCTGGCCCTCACAATACAGTCGTACCTTGGATACCGAATGCCTTGTGACTCAAGCGCTCCCCGAACACCGCAATCCAGGAAGTGAGTTTTCCGGTTTGCAAACATTCTTTGGAACCTGAACGTCTGATGCTGTTTACGCGGCTTCCAATTGGCTGCAGGAGCTTCCTGCAGCCAATCAGAAGCCGCGCCATGGTTTCCGAATGTTTTAGAAGTCAAGTGGAGTTCCGGAACGGATTCAGTTCGACTTCCGAGGTACCACTGTATTCGCTATCTGCAGCTGCACGGTAGTTTCTCTGCCTCGTTCCGCATGGCCTGGTGAGGGGAGCTCGCCCCTCTTGAGCAGAGCCAGCGTGAACGAGGAGCCGAGCCTTTCTGGGGCTCCCAACAGGCGAGCCAACAAAGCTTTTGGCAAGCAACTGCCTCCCCCAAACAAAACCGGCGGCATCTTACCCAGGGAAGTGACCAGCTCGTAGTTCTCCATCACCACACCCACCGACTCCTTGCGGATTCTCCGGGACCTCCTCCGGGGAGACGCAGACCAGGGCAGGCTCAGACGTCACCTGCTGTGACAAGATGGACTGGTCAGCGCTTGCCCTGCTTGAGGGAAGCCACCTCAGAACCAGAAAGCCCAACCCGGGAGCGGCAGGAGCCACCTTATACCAAAGCTACAGCCTCGGACCAGCAGGGATGGCCAGCGAGATGTGCCTCACATGTGGCTGGACTACAACTCCCATCAGCCCCACCAGCATGGCCAGGGTGGGGCATCTGCTGGAGGGCCAATTATGGCTGCCTCTGGCACAGGGACTCAGGGGCCCTCCCCAAGCAAGGCGTTGGAAGGCAAGAAGCAGCTGCCCCAGAGAGCTCCAACCCATGGCTAAGACTTCCCCTGCCCTACCTGGGCAGCCTCCCTTGCAGGCATTTCCTGGGACAGTTATCCAGGGAGGGGAGACCATGTTTCTCCTCGGCAACTGAAAGGCAAACGGGATTCGTCTTGCGAGTCTGACCATCCTTCTGGCGGTTTATTTTTGCTGCTCTTTCTGAAAGGCCCTGCATCAACCGGGAGGAGAAGAGGTTAAGCAAACAGGGTGCAGAGGCCCAGTGTAACCCAAGCCCCCTGCAAATCATCTAGCTTTGCTCAATTTCTCCGAGTCTCTGTGCAAAGCTAACTGCTTGGGGTTTTTTTGGTGGTTTTTTTTTTTTTTTTTTTGCTCTTCTGAAAGCACTAGATTCAACTGTTAGGACATCTAAAGAAAGAAACAGGAAAATAAGACAGCAGTGTCCCACACCTTAGAGCAATCTGAAGGCAGCCCTGTTTAGGGAAACTTTTAATGTTTAATAGACTATCGCATTTTAATACAGTGGGACCTCGACTTACAAGTGACCCGACTTACGTGTTTTTCGACTTCTGAATGACTTCCGGAAGAAAAAAAATGGCCGCCGCAACCGAATTTTTCGACTTCCGAAAGGAAGTCGTGGCCGCTTTGAATTGGATTTTTTTGACTTACGAAATTTAGAATAGGATTTTTTTGACTTACGAATTTTTTTCGCTCAATGCATTCCTATGGGGATTCGACTTACGAGTGTTTTCGACTACCGAAGATCGCGTCAGAATGCATTATCTTCGTAAGTCGAGGTCCCACTGTATTCTGTTGGAAGTCGCCCAGAGTGGCTGGGGAAACCCAGCCAGATGGGTGGGGTATAAATAATAAATTATTATTATTATTATTATCTGGCCAGCTGCCATGAGATGCTGGACTAGATGGGCCACTGGCCTGATCCAGCAGACTCTTCTTATGTTCATTACTGCATACTGAACACAGAAACTCAAGAAAGAATATACATTTCATAAGCTCAATTGCAGCCTCTGGGAGACAAGCTGGCCCAATAAAAGGTACCCTTTCACTTGGAAATGCTTGCCAGGGAGACAACAGCCCCGACATGCCCCCAGGTCTCCTGTTTGCAGACACACAGACACCACTTGGGATGGGTGGGGGGGAGGTAGGGAGAGAGCCATGTGAATTGCAAGACCATAGAGACCGTGAAAGGAAGCAGCAGCAGGTGCCAAAGAACAGATTGAGGACTATGGTGGCAGCCAGCGACTAGATGGCCCTTGGGGGTCCCTTCAAACTCCGCAATTCTACGATTCCTGCCCAGAAATATAGATGATGCTATAGCTGCTGCGTTTGGTATGCTAAGGAGTCTGGGTCACTCCGTATCAAAAAAACAAAGAAAAGGTGAAGGAAACCACAACCCAAACGAGCAGAAGCCTCTTCCTGATGAGTTTCCTTCATCTTTGCTGGCTGTACACTATTTGGTTATTTTTATATGGGGTGACCGTCCACTATTTTAAAAAATAGTAAGAATTATGCATGGTAAAAATTACCGTGTGCATTGCAGCAGGTTGGACTGGATAACCCTTTGGGTTGTTTCCATGCCTACAAATTTATGATTCTATAAGGAAATGGAGGGAGGAAATCTCACCCCCCCAACTACTACCTCAGGCAATGATAGAGGGCAGAGACTGGCAGGCCAAAGTAACACCCTCTGCTCCCGACTGCTGCAGAGAGAGTTCTGCCACCAGTGCTCAGCAAGGAGGATCCTGATGAGGTTTTCTGCATTTATGCTGTGCCACTGCTTCATAGATTAGATTAGATTAGATTAGATTAGATAAATTTATTGTCATTGTCCGTATATACACAGTACACACAACAACGAAAATCAAACACCCAAAGACCGGATTTGCCTTACACATTTACACATATCTCCAACACTCTCATCCTATTAAGACATAATCTATTAAAACATACCATAATCCAGAATGTAACATAACCTATTAAAAGCAACCACACTGTGGGGTTTTTATTTTGCTTGTACGCCTTGAAAAGGATTTGTAACCTTAGAGGCATAAATAACAGGAGAATTCAATGAAATTTATGCCAAGGGATTCAAGACAGGAAACGGAAAGGACTTCTTTGGACAATGCACAATTCACTTGTGGAATCTGCTGCCAGAAGACTCAGTGGTGGCCACTAAAAAGAGGATTAGACAAATCCTTGAAGGCTACTGAATTGCTACTAGTCATGGTGGAATTTGCTGCCAAGGAGTGTGGTTGGAGTCTCCTTCTTTGGAGGTCTTTAAGAAGAGGCTTGACAGCCACCTGTCAGGAATGCTTGGATGGTGTTTCCTGCTTGGCAGGGGGTTGGACTGGATGGCCCTTGGGGTCTCTTCCAACTCTATGATTCTATGATTCTATGGTGGCTTTCTGCAGTCTCATGGATGCCACAGAATACCATTGGCTGTGAAGCACTAGCTCACAAGAGAGCCCTTGCTTTCGTTTCCCACTTGGGGGCTTCCTGACACAGCGAGGCCTTTTTTCCCTGAGCCTCTGCAGACACTTCTTTCCCTTAGCTGGCTACAGCCTCTGCTGTCTTCTGATCCACTGTCTTTCAATCCTTACTTTAACTGCCTGATCCCAAGATCTCAGGGCACTGCGGAATCTGACCCAGCAAACACAGCCTTGGAATCTTGGACAAAGAACCCAGCATCCTGAATGTCAAGGTTCTTTTTTCTTCAAAAAGGTTCCTACAGAAGTCCCTGGCCCTTAGGAAAGTTACTTGTCATCCATATGGAGTCTTAGGTAGCAAAGCAAATGCTAGAGCTGAGCGGGGATCACAGCATCACAGAACTGCAGAGGATCCAAAGGGTCATCTAGTCCAATCCGCTACAATACCGGAATCGCAGCTAAACATCCCTGGCAGATGGCCATCCAAACTCTGCTTAAAAACCTCCAACGAAGGAGAGTCCACCACCTTCCAAGGTGGCGAACCTGGGTTTCAAAACTGAAACTTAATAGCCTGCCCACTGAACTGCAGCCGTACCAAAGAGAACACCCCCAGAGTAGCCCCCAGTCGCTACTGCAGAGAAAGTGGATGCATGTTAACTGGAAGAGCTTTGGCAAAGGAAATTGGTCTTGAAAAAGAATGTGAAGGAGACAGTGAAACACTCTGACCAAGGGAGAGGGCCTGCCTTGTTCCAAGGGACAGGAATCAGCACAAAATATAGTCTGCAGGGGGTGGGAAAAGGACGGAATTGTTGCCTCCAGCAATACCACCCCAAGTCCCCACTCTCTCTTGGTCCAGCCTGGCAGACAGAATGAGCAGGGAGCCGCTGCCCAGCCTGCCCCATCATTCCTTCTCAGGCTGCTCCTTACAGTCTCTGGAGATTCCCATTCCAAAACTGCCTTCTCTGGAAGACAGGTGGGAGCAGGATCTGCTGTTGCAGCCATTCCACAGTTCTTCTGCCATGTCCATTCAAAGGCACAGACCCATTCCCACAGCCAGAGGAACACGTCTGGCCAAGATAGTTTTTGCCCGTAAGCAAATTACAAAAACTTTCACATAAGGTTTCTTCCACTTGGGAAAGGTGCTCTCTTTCAGACAAAAGCTTTGAAATCTGAACTGATTAATGAGGGAACTAAAAAGACAAATCCCTTCTTAGTACAAAATGCTTAAGGAATCGAAAGTTGTGCAGCAGTTAACCTTGGCAAGCTGAGGTTAATCGCTCCCTGCCACACTCTGCTGTCAAGATGGGAAACCCAAACCATGGCAAGAAGCACTCAAGGAAAATCTAGAAGCCAGGTAAGGATCCAGAAAAGAAACTGGAGAACTGGCCCGACAGTGAATAAAGCTCCACTCCTGACAGCCCAAATTCCTCCAACTCAGCCCCAAAGCCCCACCCGCCAGCCAGCCCCACTGCAGCCTTCCCAGCACAACCCACAAAGCAGAAAACAAGCCATTTTTAGCAGCGGACCCAGAAATACAACAGCACTTCCCTCACTTGTCCCCAGAGGCTGCAAGTATCTTTTTGACCTCTGCCATCCGCACGTTTTCCAACTGAACTTGCAAGGGCGACTTTCTGCCAAGGCTCAAGGGCTAGAGAGAAATCTTTGCTTTCCCCCCACTACCTGGTACTTTTTTCCAGCACCAGCCTAGCCAGGTTGGAAGAAACCCTCATGTTCTGATCACCAGCATCACATTTCAAAGGCGACTAGGCAAGTCGATTTTAAACTATTTTTCAACTTGGCTCTGATTTGGGGTTGGCAAATCACTAAGTCAAAAGAGTTGGCCATTAGGGGCTGCAACGCTGCACATGCTTTAGCTAGGAAGGTTGGTTTGCTGGACACAATGGAATTTACCTCCAAGTAAACGTGCACAGGATTGTGCTGAACATCAACCTTTGAAATTTCCAGTTCTCTGGAAGCTATATCCCACCAACCTGGGACCCTGTATCTTGAAATAATAGGTTGGGGGGTTTTCACTCTCAACAGCTAAAACACTTACCCAGGAGAAATTCCCACTTAATTTGATTAAACTTGCTTCAGAGTAGACATGCAAAGGATTGTCCTATAATTCTACCACTACTGCTCTGACTCCAGGGGCGACCAGAGGCTACATCCATCTATGGGAAAAATGTGAGCGGGCACCTAATAACCCCCATTTTACAGGTACAAAGTTGCCAAAGTTCAGATGAATATGAATGCCTACTGAGAGAAGCCCTTTTTGGATTACAGGCATTTCCAGGTTTCCCCATTCAGATAAGAAAGGCCGCCGTCTCCCTCTTACCCACTGTATCCATCATTTCCACAAGTTCGGAAGGCCCCAAAGCCAATCTTTGCCCGGCTAAGGGCAGCCAGCCCTGTCCTCTCAAGGCCCAGGAGGAGGGCTGGGAAGCCTCAACCGAAACCCCAAAGCCCCAGGACAACGTTGGGTCAAAACGAACGAGTAAGGCGGGCGGGTGGCACCACCCAAAGGTGCCCCAGGGCCCACCCATCGACCCCGGGTAGGGAAACAGAATCCCCCGAGCGATCTGCTCCGGAGCGAGCCTTTTGTGCCAGAGGAAACTTCAGGAATTCGGGAGGGACCCGGGAAAGGGGGGGTGAGGGGGGTAAGGGGGGTGAGGGCGAAATGCACTGAATGCACGCGGGCGCAGAGGGGAGCCCCCACCGCCCTAAAGGGGTGCCATGGGGAGGAGGGGGGGCAGAAAGAGAGCCTGCCACTTACCCCCACGGGAAGGAAGGAGGGAGACCCCCCTCTCTTTTGAGACCCCCCCTCCAGCAGCACCCTTTCAGGGGGTGGCTGAGTGGGGAGGGGGGTGAAGGGTCCAGACCCGGGTTTCATCCAGCTACGCAGGGAGGGGCTTCCCCTGCACCCCCCCACCTCAGGCGCCCCCCCCACCCGCCAGGCCTCTCCCTATTTCGGGAGCTGCTCCTCGCCCACGGCACCCCTCGGCCCGCCCTTCCCTCGCCCCACCGCCAGGACGGGCCCCCCCGGCCCTCTACCTCTCCCCCCCCACGCCCCGCTCACCAGGCCGCGCGGTGACCCCCTGACCCAGCAGGCGGTGTTGCCATAGCAACACCGTGACGGTCCCCGGCCGTGGCGGACGCGAGGCCCGCGTCACCGACGCATCATCGTCGGGCCCGGTGACCTCACGCGATGACGTCACGCGGCGGAGGGGCGAGGCCTCGTCTTTTCTTTTCCTTTTTTCCTTCCCCCCTTCTTCCCGTCTCCTCGCACGCTGTTATATATACATATATGTGTATATATAGATTATTTTTTATTTTAATAGAGCAGAAAGGACCCGGATGAAGGAACCGGAAAGGCCCGCTCGCTCTCTCCCCCCAAGCCCCGCCCCTTTTCGCCCTCCACAATACACGCACTTCCGCTTCCCTGCTTCTCCTCACGGACCTTTTTTTTTTTTTTCCCCTTACCCCAGCCCGGACTGTGAAAGGAGATTGGCGGAAAGGAACCCGTCGCGCGGCATCATGGGAGAGCGAGTTCCCGCCGGGCGCAGAGGCAGGAAATGGGGCGCCGTCCCGTTTGCCCGAGAAGCTTGGGAGGGGAATCTCGCGATGGCGGCCGGGTTTCGCGGCTTACCTCTCGCGAGAGGCTCTTCCGCGCAAGGCACCATGGGAGAAGTAGTTCTGCGGGGAGTGCCTGAGGCCTACATCGGAAGGCCTCAACTCCTTTGCTGTGGGGAGTAGGAGAGAAAGGACAAGGAGCAAAGCCAACACCATACGTTTCAAGCGCAACCAGATAGTTAAACCACATGACTTCTAAAGAATCCTGGAAACTGTAGTTTGCTAAGGATGCTGGGAATGGTATCTCTGTGAGAGGGGAAACTACAGTTCCCAGAGTTCTTTGGGGAAAATCCTGTGCTTTGAATGTGTGGTGTGGATTTGTCCTTTCTGGAGGGAATCTCGTGTCAATTCCAGTGGTTGCCAAACAGTCGGGGACCATTGGCGCCTTGGTTCCATAAACTCATCCCCAGTTAAAAAGCGTTATTCAGAACAGTGGTTTGCACGACCCACTAAGGAAGATAACACAATAACATTTTAAATGGTAATAAATAATTGTATATTTATTCAAAATCCAATTAAAACTATTTAGTTCAATCAGTTCAGCAAAATTCCATCAACGGTGTCTCTGAAAATTTTTACACATCACCTGGGAAGACAGGCAAACTAATACCAGTGTACTGGAAAAAGCAAAGATCACCAGCGTTGAAGCAATGATTCCTCAACATCAACTTCGTTGGACCGGTCATGTTGTGCGGATGCCTGATGATCGTCTTCCAAAGCAACTACTCTATTCCAAACTTAAAAATGGAACGCTGGGTGTCAACAAAAGAGGTTTAATGACTCTCTCAAGGCTAATCTTAAAAAATGTAGTATAAACACCAACAATTGGGAAACACTGGCCTGTGAGCGCTCCAGTTGGAGAACAGCCTTTACCGAAGGTGTCATGGGCTTTGAAAAAAAGTATCTGAAGAAGTGTGCATGCACACGAAAGCTCATACCAAGAACAAACTTAGTTGGTCTCTAAGGTGCTACTGGAAAGAATTTTTTTAATTTTATTTTGTTTTGACTATGACAGACCAACACGGCTACCTACCTTTAAATGGGCTTTGAAGACACTCGAACTCAGGACGCAAGGGAGAAATGTGCTAAGAGGAAGGCATGCTTGGCAAACCCATACTGTGATCAACTCCTGCCAGGAAACCAATGTCCCCACTGTGGAAAGACATGTGGATCCAGAATTGGCCTCCACAGTCACTTACAGACCCACTGTTAAAACCTTGTTTATGGAAGACAATCTTACTCAGCTAAGTGATCGAAGAAGAAGAAGAAGAAGAAGACGAAGAAGAAGAAGAAGAAGAAGTTATTTACACCTCTAGAGCCCCACTCCCCCCCCCCCGCCCCGGCTTGATAGCACCCCACTGGTAATCCCACCAGTTTAGGGTTTCCCACTCTGGTTCCGAAGAGGATACTGGCCTGATCCTGCATGCTGTTCTTGCACAAAATGTACTAACCTTTTATGTTTTCCACAAACATTTTAATAAAACATAGCCAGCAAAACTTGTGGATTCTAAATGCCAGCATGCATGAATCATTGAAGCCATTCCCCACTTTAAAATAAGAACAAACCTGCTTTTGGCTTTGTCACTGCCATTCTGGCTTCTCAGGCTAGGAAGAGGACCAAACTGGCCACCGGCAACTTGACCTCCAAAATGCCAGGTTCATGAAAGAGGCAGCTGTTGGCAAACTGCAAGGCTCGGGACTTTTCTGTTTGCTTATGTGTTCCTGGAGTGAAAGCTGTGGACTTTGTAGATCAAACACTGAAATCAATTTGGGGGGGGGGGGGGGACAAGAAAGTGGTAGGTCGAATGAGAAAGGCCAAATCTCTAATATCAATATTGCCTATCAGAGCTGCTTCAGGGAAAACAACCTGGAAAAATTCAGCAGTGTAAATTAGTTTTGATGGATGTAATAATGGAATACTGAATGGTTTAGTTTATGTAAAATATGCAGGGATTTATGATGTGCAAAATGAACCAAGGAAAGAGAAGAAGGGAAGTTACTGATATTTTAAGGTTGTTTAAATGAATATTCTAAATTGTAAAACAGAAACATGAAATCAAAGATCTGCACTGGTCGCTGATTTGCTACCGGGCCAGGATCAAGGTGTGGCAATAAGTCTAAGGTAAAGGGACCCCTGACCATTTGGTCCAGTCGTGACCGACTCTGGGGTTGCAGCGCTCATCTCGCATTATTGGCCGAGGGAGCCGGCGTACAGCTTCCGGGTCATGTGGCCAGCAGGACTAAGCTGCTTCTGGCGAATCAGAGCAGCGCACGGAAACGCCGTTTACCTTCCCTCCGGAGCGGTACCTATTTATCTACTTGCACTTTGACGTGCTTTCGAACTGCTAGGTTGGCAGGAGCAGGGACTGAGCAACGGGAGCTCACCCCGTCGGGATTCGAACCTCCGACCTTCTGAACGGCAAGCCCTAGGCTCTGTGGTTTAACCCACAGCGCCACCCGCGTCCCGGCAATAAGTCTACAAAGCCCTTAAAAACATGGGACCAATTTATTTGCAAAACTGCCTTACTCTGTAGACACGAACTCGACACGCACTTTGGGAACTCCCTGCCTATTGATACCAGGTAGGCGCCTCCTCTGTATTCTCTGTTCTCTTCTTGATCCAGCAGGCTCTTATGTTCTTATGCAGCAGGTACCATCCACTCTGGGAGCCACTGGCATAAATGAGAGATCCTGCATTTCCTGTGCCAGCCCCAAAGAGAAAGCAGACCTGAGAAAAACACCCTGCATCTTTGGCAGCCGGTTGGGAGGGGTGGCCAAAGGGACCCCTCCTCCTGTTGTTTTCCTGCACGGGTGCCCTTTGCCCATCCCTCCCTTTCATCTCCTGGGCATCAACCAGCAAACAGCCACGGGAGAGGGCAGAGGGCAGGCGAGGGGGCCTGCGTCTGGGACAGCTCTCATGGGAACAAGTTAATGACCGACCAAGATCAACAGACCGGCAGGGGAGTTCGCAAGGGCAGGGTGTGGGCAACAGATCCACTGGGGACGGGGCAAGGGGATGAAGGGGCTTCTAGTGCTGTGCTTGGGCCTCTTGGTCCTGGCAGATGCCAACCGGTCGCCACTCCAGCAAAGGGCTCTGGAGCTGGTGCTAGATTTCTTCCACAGCAGAGACCTTGTGCAGGCGACGTTCAAGGAGCAAGCCGTGACCCATGTTACGGAGACGGTGAGTGGGACACACGAGAGGGGGAGCGTGCGTGGGGCCGGAGGGGGAGGCAGAGGATCGTCACCCCATATAACAAAGCACCATAGCCTGCCACCCTGTTGTTGTTCAGTCGTTCAGTAGTGTCCGACTCTTCGTGACTCCATGGACCAGAGCACGCCAGGCACGCCTATCCTTCACTGCCTCCCACAGTTTGGTCAGACTCATGTTGGTGGCTTCTCGAACTCTGTCCAACCATCTCATCCTCTGTGGTCCCCTTCTCCTTGTGCCCTCAATCTTTCCCAACATCAGGGTCTTTTCTAGCGAGTCTTCTCTTCTTATGAGGTGGCCAAAGTACTGGAGCCTCAACTTCAGGATCTGTCCTTCTAGTGAGCACTCAGGGCTGATTTCTTTAAGAATGGATAGGTTTGATCTTCTTGCAGTCCATGGGACTCTCAAGAGTCTCCTCCAGCACCATAAGTGACTGACACCCACTTACGCCCAATAAAACTTGCCATCTGTGTGCAATAGTGGCTGGCAATGAATTTCCCAATTTGTTGGATAAGCTGAGGGTGTTAGCAGACCCTCCAAGTGTCCTTGTTTTCCAGTGACTGTCCCAGTTTATCAGTCCCGGAATGTCCTGCTTTTCCTTAGGACATCCCTATTTTCATCGGAGATATGTTGGAGGGTATGGAATACAGTGTTTCCCAACCAGTGTGCCTCCAGATGTTTTGGGACTACAACTCCCATCATCCCTCGCTAGCAATACCAGTGGTCAGGGATGATGGGAATTGTAGTCCCAAAACATCTGGAGGCACACTGGTTGGGAAACACTGGAATAGGATGCCCCTAATTTCATCATGGACTGCGGGTGGCGCTGTGGGTTAAACCACAGAGCCTAGGGCTTGCTGATCAGAAGGTCGGCGGTTCGAATCCCCGCGACGGGGTGAGCTCCCGTTGCTCGGTCCCTGCTCCTGCCCACCTAGCAGTTCGAAAGCACGAAGTGCAAGTAGATAAATAGGTACCGCTCCAGCGGGAAGGTAAACGGCATTTCCGTGCGCTGCTCTGGTTCGCCAGAAGCGGCTTTGTCATGCTGGCCACATGACCCGGAAGCTGTACGCCGGCTCCCTCGGCCAGTAAAGCGAGATGAGCGCCGCAACCCCAGAGCCGGTCACGACAGGACCTAATGTTCAGGGGTCCCTTTACCTTTACCTGTTTTCATCAGAGAATTTGGGAGGGTGTCCCTATTTTCCTCGGAGAAATGTTGCAGGGTGTGCATTCGACTTATGGTGGTCCCAAGACTCTGCTTCTCCTTCTGCACGTCTGTGATTGGATCCCTGGCTCCTAGATTACCAGTGTTCTACTGATCACTACAGAATCACAGGATTCTAGAATTGGAGAGCAGGAAGGGATGCCCGAGGGTCATTTGGCCCAACCCACTGCAAGGCAGGAATCACCGTCTGACCTCTGCTTAGAAGCCTCCAAGGAAGGCGAGTCCACCACCTTCTGAGGGGGTCCATTCTGCTGTCCAACAGCTCTTGCCATGAGAGGGTTCTCCCTGTTGAGCCGGAATCTCCTTTCTTGTCGTTGAACCCATCAGTTTGGGTCCTCCCCTCTGGAGCAGCAGAAAACAAGCTGGCTCCCCCTTGGCAGGCCTCTTCCCACCTGGCCTGGGAGGGTGGGACCTGGACGGCAGGTATTGCTTAGGGGGTTTTGTTGGGGCACTGGAACTGTTGCTGTTATTATTATTATTATTATTATTATTATTATTATTATTATTATTATTATATCTTTTAGATGTGGAAACCTCAGTGTGGCTGTGTGTTCTTTGATGTTTAATTTATTGTTCATGATCAAGGCAAACCAAGCCTTATGAGGAACAGTTGAAGGATCTGAGTATGTTTAGCCTGGAAAAGAGGAGGCAGAGAGGGGATATGAGAGCCAGCTTCAAATATCTAATAGGCTGTCACATGGAAGATGGAGCAAACTTGTTCCCTCCTGCTCTGGAGGGTAGGACTCGAACCCATGGCTCCCTCCAAGGAAGGAGTCTGCACCTAGACCAAGGGTCAGCAAACTTTTTCAGCTGGGGGCCGGTCCACTGTCCCTCAGACCTCGTGGGGGGGCAGTCTATATTTTGAAAAAAAAAAATGAACGAATTCCTATGCCCCACAAATAACCCAGAGATGCATTTTAAAGAAAAGCACACATTCTACTCATGTAAAAACACGCCGATTCCCAAACCTTCCACGGGCCGGATTGAGAAGGCGATTGGGCCACATCCGGCCCACGGGCCTTAGGTTGCCTACCCCTGACATAGATCCTTCCACTGCTGAGCAGCTCTTACTGTCAGAAAGTTCTTCCTGATGTTTAGTGGGAATCTCCTTTCTTCTCATTTGAATCCATCATTTAAACATCCCCGAGTCCCTCCACCCAGGGCCGGCGCATCCATTAAGGCGAACTAGGCAGTTGCCTAGGGCGCCAAAATGGAGGGGGCGCTGGCCAGCCTGCTCCTCGCCCCCCGCTGCCACCCCAACCAGCGGCGAAAACCGTGGCGGCGCAGGGCGCCCGGCCGGCAGGGGGTGGGGCACCGTACGTCATGCGCAATGACATCACGTGGCCCGCCCCCTCGCCTAGGGCGCCAAAATCCCTAGCACCGGTCCTGCCTCCACCGTTCCTCCTCCAGACCCTTGATTGCCCTTGTCACCCTCCCATGCAAGCCGATTCTCCACTGGGGAACTACTCCTCCCGTTCTAGTTATTTCCCACATTAAGCTCGGCTTTCTTTGGTTGCAGGAATTCCCAAGGGGAACCTATGTCCAGCTGGAAGTTGACCTTGTGCAGACCTTCTGCCGGAAGCAGCAGCGGGGGACGCAAAACTGCCGGATCAAGCCAGGCGGGGTGAGCCAGGAAGGTGCCAAGCGGGACTCTCTATTCCTTTTTAAATGTATTCGAAGTCTGAAACATCATAAACAAAGAGGCAGTAAGCCTACAGAGGAGGAATCCACAGATCCTGATGAGGCTCCCCCCCACAGTGAGCAAGTTATGTGGCTAGCTTCACTAATTTGCACAGTGCATTGTTAAACTGTGGAACTCAATGCCACAGGAGGCAGCGATGGCCACCAACCTGGATGGCTTTAAAAGAGGATTAGACAAATTCACGGAGGAGGAGAGGGCTCTTGAAGGCCACTAGCCATGATTCTGAATACCAGTTGCTGGAAGCCACAGGAGGAGGGAGAGATGTTGGATTTGGGTCCTACTAGTGTGCTTTCCACTGGGGCGCCTGGTTGACCAATCTGAGAACAGGATGCTGGATTACATGGGCCCCTGGCCAGATGCAGCAGACTGGCCGTATGTTCTTCTGTTACTGTTCTTCTTAAACATTTTCTTCAATTCATTATAAATCATTTCCCAGAAACCTGTTAGCTTTTTGCACAACCACCACATATGATAAAATGTACCCACTTTATCTTTACACTTCCAGCATACATTGGATAAATTCTTATACGTTTTTGCTAACTTTACTGGAGATAAATACCAGCGGTACAAGGTTCATTTTGGATCCTGATTCAGCACTTCAAAAAACCAGCTGGATTCAGATTGGACAGATTAAGACACAGCCCTGTTTGCTTTGAGTCTGAATCCAGATTCCGATTCAGGGTGAATCGAAGCTTTGTGCCTCCCGCTTCACCTTTATGTACAACTAGTTGAATTTAGCCCATTAAATTAACGGGCGCTAGAACATATGTGGTCAAGACCCCCCAAAAAAAAACACAGCTGCGCCCCCCCCCCGCTTCCCTCCTCCTCCGCCTTCTCCTCACCAGCCCCGCTGCTCGCCGCCTCTCGGTGGCTGGCCCGCTCCCTCCCCGCAGCTCGGCTCTCTCGCCCGTCGTCGTTGCCGCCGTCGGCACCGCCGCCGCCTCTCCCGGCAGCCAGGGCTGAGGCGAGTCGACAGCAGCCGAGTCGGCAGCTTAACCGCCTGCTTGCCTGCTTCCCGCGCGCCCAGCGTTCGGCCGGCCCTGATTGGTGCGCGCGCCTGCTTCAAAGTCTCTGCGCTCCAATCCCTGTGTCCGTGGGGGACATGCGCAGTAGCGCAAACCCACGGACGGACGGACGGGCACGCAGAGACACTTGAGCTTTATTATATAGGATTGTTTTAAAATCACTGCTCCTCTTTGGGTGGAATTTGCAGGCATGATAACCCCCTTCTGAGGGCACGATTGGAGACACCTTTCAGAAAGCAGGCTGCAGTGATATTCTTGCAAGAGCAGCCTCTGCAGTTTGGGGGTGTTGCTCCTGTTATAGTTTGGGGGCAAACCGAAAACCTTATTTGGGCCTCTCTTGTGAAAACAGACCTCGTTCCTTTTCTTTTCTTTTCTCTGCCCAGAGGAAACAGAAGTGCCTGGCTTGCTTCAAGTTTAACTCCAGCGATCCTCAGAACATTTTGGACGAGTCCAAGCGGTGCCTCTCAGAGCAGAACCCAATCTTCCAGGTGAGTCACTTCCTACTCCTGGACCCGAGTTCTGAATAATCTGATTTTGAATAAATCTGCAATTAATTGCTACTATTTTGAATCTTATGGTGTTATTATCTTCCTCGGTGGATTGTGCAGACCGCTATTCTGAGCAATGCCTTTTATAGGGTAAGGGGCACTGGGCCTGAGTTTATGGAACCAAGGGGCAGGTAACCCCAAAAAGTTTGGGAAGCACCGACTCAGGAGCTCATGGCACACCTTTTCCCTTCTGAGTGTCCCATAGGAAGTGAGGAGGAAGCAAAATCAGGAATGTGAGGCAGTCAAGGAGGCATATGAGGAGCAACGCTACCATATTGGGCAGTTTGCCTTTCTCAAGGGGCTCCCGGAAGAGTGGTAAGTGCTCAGTTTCAGTTCCTGTAGCCCGTATTTGTTTTCCGTTAATTGCATTTATCGATCACCTCGTCGACAATGCATTCTCAAGGTGGCATGCAGTGATCATATGAAACGTAACTGAAAAACACAACCAACACAACAAATCGACAATAAAGCAAAGGGCACCAACCCAGAAACAATTCAAATCCAATTCTGCATTAAAAAAATGTTGGGCACCAGCAGGCAATTCAGACGCCAGGCACCTCTGTATGAAAGCTCAAACCAACCAATTGCCATTAGTCTGCTGAGACGAAAATAAATGACGTTATAAATGACGTGATACCTGGCTTGAGAGCAGTGCATGTGAAAAGGATCTAGGAGTCTTGGTAGACCACAAACTCGACATGAGTCAACAGTGTGATGCAGCAGCTAAAAAAGCCAATGCAATTCTGGGCTGCATCAATAGGAGTTTAGCATCTAGATCAAGGGAAGTAATAGTACCACTGTATTCCGCTCTGGTCAGACCTCACCTGGAATACTGTGTCCAGTTTTGGGCACCACAGTTCAAGAAGGATACTGACAAGCTGGAACGTGTCCAGAGGAGGGCAACCAAAATGGTCAAAGGCCTGGAAACGGTGCCTTATGAGGAACGGCTTAGGGAGCTGGGTATGTTTAGCCTGGAGAAGAGAAGGTTGAGGGGTGATATGATAGCCATGTTCAAATATATAAAAGGATGTCATATAGAGGAGGGAGAAAGGTTGTTTTCCGCTGCTCCAGAGAAGCGGACACGGAGCAATGGATTCAAACTACAAGAAAGAAGATTCCACCTAAACATTAGGAAGAACTTCCTGACAGTAAGAGCTGTTCGACAGTGGGATTTGCTGCCAAGGAGTGTGGTGGAGTCTCCTTCTTTGGAGGTCTTTCAGCAGAGGCTTGACAGCCATCTGTCAGGAATGCTTTGATGGTGTTTCCTGCTTGGCAGGGGGTTGGACTGGATGGCCCTTGGGGTCTCTTCCAACTCTAGGATTCTATGATTCTAAATAACGATAAAATGGTATCTAAATATGATAAAAGCTGTTCAAAGGCCTGGGAGTTGTTGTTTTTTAAAAGTCATTGCCCAGTGCCCAAGATATCTTTTCGGCAGCCTTAAACATCTCTAAATATCACATGGAGGAGCGAGAAACTTGTTTTCTGCTGCTCTAGAGGACAGGTTCAAATAACAAAGAGATTCTGGCTAAATATTAGGACGAACTTTCTGACAGTAAGAGCCGTTCAACAGTAGAACGGACGCACTCGGAAGCTGCTGGACTCTCCTTTGCTGGTGGTTGGATGGCCGTCTGTCAGGGATCCTTTAGCTGTGGTTCTTGCATTGCAGGGGGCTGGACTGGATGACCCTCAGGGTCCCTTCCAACTTTACAGTTCCATGATTCTAGGATGGGCTGTTTTGTCTGCCTTGCAGGCAGAAGGTCCCAGGTTCAATCTATGTCGGCATCTCCAGGTAGGGCTGGGATAGACTCCTGCCTGAAATCCTTCACTTCATTTGCAATAACCATTCTCCTTCCTGCCTAGATGGGGCCCATGTTTACTGGGCTGTTCTCCGACCATCAAGGAAACCAGGCACCCTCTTCCTTCTGGAGACAAGCAGAACATCCACCAGTTTGGGTCTCGGTGCCACAGGAATGGAACCACTCTTGGTCCCAGAGGAGTCTTCTGTCTTCCAAGCTAGACTTTTCTTCCTTCTTTCTTTATTCCCCTAATAAAAGTTTAAGTGGAGGCTTCATAGTCATGGTGTATGGTTATTTCAGGAGTTGCTGGAGCAAGGGGGGTCATCCCTCTTCCCCCAAACCTCTTCTCTGGTGCCCACTGCCAGCGGGTTCTGGCCCCTGGTCTGTGGGCATCTGTACCCTGGTGGTCTCTTCTGGTCTGTTCCAGAGCCGGTCCAGCCATGGAGACAAACTAGTTAACTCACCTTGGGTGCCAGAATCCCTGGCGTCCCTGTCTCACCTATGGAAATGTCTTGGGAGGAAACTCCCAAAAGTTCCAGCTGAACTTTTGGAAGTGGGGCTTAGCAGGTCATTGGCTGGGTGGGTGCCTTCTTGCCTTTTAGCCTGGAGAAGAGAAGACTGAGAGGTGAAAGGATAAAGGTAAAGGGACCCCTGACCATTAGGTCCAGTCGTGTCTGACTCTAGGGTTGCGGGCTCATCTCGCTTTATTGGCCGAGGGAGCCGGTGTACAGCTTCCGGGTCATGTGGCCAGCAGGACTAAGCCGCTTCTGGC
This sequence comes from Darevskia armeniaca, assembly GCA_034641395.1. NCBI lineage: Eukaryota > Metazoa > Chordata > Lepidosauria > Squamata > Lacertidae > Darevskia > Darevskia armeniaca. Next base: position 23,688 of record JAWWNF010000947.1, read on the forward strand.
GAACCAGAGCAGCACACGGAAACGCCGTTTACCTTCCCGCCGGAGCAGTTCCTATTTATCTACTTGCACTTTGACGTGCTTTTGAACTGCTAGGTTGTCAGGAGCTGGGACTGAGCAACGGGAGCTCACCCCGTTGCAGGGATTCGAACCGCCGACCTTCTGATCAGCAAGCCCTAGGCTCTGTGGTTTAACCCACAGCGCCACCTGGGTCCCTGGTGAAAGGATAGCCACCTTCAAATATCTGGAGGAAGATGGAGCTAGCTTCTATTCCGCTGCTCCAGAGGGTAGGATCCAAACTGATGGATTCAATTTTGATTCCCGCATTGCAGGGGGTTAGACTAGATGTCCCTCGGGGTCCCTTCCAACTCTGCAGTTCTATGATTTTATGAAATTGCAAGTAAGATGATCCAACGAAAGAAGAGGAAGGACTTTCTGACAGTAAGAGTTGTTCGACAGTGGACTGGGCTCCCTCGGAAGGTGGTGGGCTCTCGTTCATCGCAGGTTTTAAGCAGAGGTTGGCTGGCCACCTGTCATAGATGCTTTAGTTGAGATTCCAGCATTGTAGGAGGTTGGACTAGATGACCCCTAGAGGTCCCTTCCCATACTACAATTCTATGATTCTGTAGTCCTGGAGGACAATCACAAGTCTGTCATTCTAGAGCAGGGGTCAGCAACCTTTTTCAGCCATGGGCTGGTCCACCGTCCCTCAGACCATGTGGGGGGCCGGACTATTTTTTTGGGGGGGGAGAACAAATTCCTATGCCCCACAAATAACCCAGAGAGGCATTTTAAATAAAAGGACACATTCTACTCATGTAAAAACACGCTGATTGCCGGACCGTCCGGGGGCTGGATTGAGAAGGCGATTGGGCCACATCCGGCCCATGGGCCTTAGGTTGCCTACCCCTGTTCTAGAGACACTCAGGCAGTTGCGAAAGGGAAGTGAAAAGTGAGAAAAATGAAAACGGGACAACAGATTTCTGGCCAAGCCAGTGCGGTGTAATGGTTAAGACTTCCAAACCAGGACCTTGGGAGACCAGGGTTCAACTTCTGACTCGGCAATGAAGCTCACAGGGTGAGCTCGGGCCAGTTGCTCACCGTCACCCTAACCTACCTCACAGGGTTGTTGTGAGGATTAAATGGGGATGAGAATTACATATGCCCCATGGAGCTCCTTGGAAGAAAGGGGGGACAGAAATGTACCAAAGAAAAGAATATGTTGCTGCTGCTCTGCATAAAATAAGACACAGATGGAGATAGAATCGAAGTATGAATTTCCTAAGGATAGCGAACCATTGGCCTGGTCAGTATCCTGGGAGCCTCTGCTCTCGGATTTAAACCTGTGTGTGTGTGTGTGTGTGTGTGTGTGTGTGTGTTTATTTTATGGAAGATAAAAAGGATAAATCCTACAGGTGAAACTCGAAAAATTAGAATATCGTGGAAAGGGTCATTTCTTTCAGTAATTCAACTTAAAAGGCGAAACTAATATATGAGATAGACTCATGACATGCAAAGTGAGATATGTCAAGCCTTTATTTGTCATAATTGTGATGATTATGGCGTACAGCTGATGAGAACCCCAAATTAACAATTTCAACTTTGGGGTTTTCATCAGCTGTATTCCATAATCATAACAATTATAACAAACAAAGGCTTGACATATCTCACTTTGCATGTCATGAGTCTATCTCATATATTAAACTCCAGTAGCTAATGAAAACAATTGCTTACATAAATGGACTTTTCCACAATATTCTAATTTTTCGAATTTCACCTGTATAGCAGAGCTAAAGGAGTACATGCAATTACATTTAACTAGCGTGACTTGCTCCACCTGCAGAACTTCCAGCTACAAAAATCAGTTGCAAGGGGTGCCTGCGTGTGCAATTGAACTGCATGCATGCAAAGAGCCTGGTGGAATCTCAGAAGCCAGGGAGCAGGGCAAGGGGATGAATAAACTTTCTACTGTTTGGCAGAATTTATTTGGCTTCACAGCTCCTTATCCCCCCTCTTCATAATCAAGAGAAGCAGATGTGCAGGACGCACAAAGGCAGACGGAGCTTTGCTTAATTTTGCAGCTCCCGCTGTTCAGAATTTGGGTTACCTTGGTGAAGACGGGGAATGTTTGGTTTTCCAGGGAGGGCACAAACATCCGGCTGGCGTATGACAAATGGATAGGAAGGAGGGGGTCTTTGTCAGGTGGCACTTGGCAGGCACCAGCTTCTTGAAGAGGCTCAGTTGCCCAGGGAAGGGCACCTCACTCTGGCGCATGTTTGAATCGGGAGTGGACTATGGGAGAGAATGCAAGCACTCCACAAAGCAGGCAGCTCTACACCCAAGCAGGAGGCAGAAAAGCAAGGGAGACCGTTGGGTTTATTTCACAGGCAAATAATTGCACGGCATCCCCATGTCACGAGACCCAGCATGCAATCCCAGGATGGAACATGCAGCGCCCCAGATACCAAGTGTTGGCTTAGCTTCCTTTCTACAACTCCGCTTCAAAGGTGTGGGTTCCCTCCCCCTGGTCAGGGATCTCTAAGTCCTCTTCCAGGAAACTTCCAGCCCATCTTCTCTGACATGCACAAAAGTCGAATCAACTCTCCTCTTTATGATCTGACCACACTCCCCCTGAAATCTGCAAAATCCAAGTGAAATGTCACACAGACTGGTGAGCTGTTCTTTTCTTGCCTTGGGGCAGTTTGAATGGCTTTGGAATAGTAGGGCCCTTTAAAAATATACAGTGGTACCTTGGTTCTCGAATTTAATTCGTTCTGGAAGTCCGTTCAATTCCCGAAACCGTTCAAAAACCAAGGCGTGGCTTCCGATTGGCTGCAGGAGCTTCCTGCACTCAAGCAGAAGCCGCGTTGGATGTTCAGCTTCCAAAAAACATTCGAAACCCAGGACACTTACTTCCGGGTTTTCGGCGTTCGGGAGCCAATTTGTTCGACAACTACCGGTAAGCCGTTCAAGAACCAAGGTACCACTATATATATGAATGATGGGCATTATATATATTCTTAAGACATTTTGCATATATAAATTATGTTTTTAAGTTACAGGTAGGTAGCCGTGTTGGTCTGCTGTAGTCGAAACAAAATAAAAAAATTCCTTCCAGTAGCACCTTAGAGACCAACTAAGTTTGTTCTTCTGAAGAAGTGTGCATGCACACGAAAGCTCATACCAAGAACAAACTTAGTTGGTCTCTAAGGTGCTACTGGAAGGAATTTTTTTATTATGTTTTCAAGACTTTCATAAATTCTTACTGTCATATATATGATGTTTTATCTAGGTTTGCTGACATTTCAGCAGCTGGTATTGCTTTGTATTTTGTATTTTAGGAATGTGTTTTTTTCAGATTGTATTTTTATGCTGTTCGCTGCTCTGAGCTCCTGTGGGAGGAACGGCAGGATAAGAAAAGGAAAAGAAGACGAAAGAAAGATTAGATTCCTAAGCTACTGTATTCATGGGGAGCGTGGCAGCCTGACCCGGACATCATAACTGATGCCTAGAGGAGTTTGGGGAAGCATGTGAGGTAGAGAATTTGGCTGAAGTCAAGGCCTGTGAAAACAGAGACGCTCCTTCGCAGGATTGATGCAAAATGTAGAGGATCCACAACACATCGTTTTGACTCTTCTGGCTGCTGCAGTTGGGATGACACAATTCACAAAGGGGACTTTCAGCTCAACTCTGCTGCTATCGGATGGGCAGCTGTGAAGGAAACTCCATGAGTGACCTCTGGTCCGCTCTGAACCTTGGTGAGGACAGTTGGACAGTACGGAAGCTGCCAGCTGAGAATTAAGGCCCCATCTGCACTGTAAACTTAGTAGTATCATACCACTTTGAAGCGTCATAGTTTCCCCCAAAGGATGCTGGGAAATGTAGTTTAAGGGCGGTAAGAGCTATTAGGAGACTCCCTTTTTCACACGGAGTGTTCCCTGAGAAGAGGGATTTGGTTCATAAAACTGCTTGTGGGAATAGGGGTCCCCTAACAACTCTAAGCACCCTTAACAATCTGTAGCCCTCCAGATTCTTCAGGAGAAGCCATGACTGCTTAAGGTGCTATGATATTGCTTCAGTGCAGATGGGCCTTTAAATATCCAGAGCAAACTGTTTAGCATTACTGCACAGAGGAATGCGGATGTTCCTTAATATGTGGGTTCACACTCCAGCTGGCCACTTCTGCCCAGCCCCCCAGTTCTCAAAATATTTTTCTGTGGATTTACACAAATGCCACCCAGCTAACCAGAAAGAACTATGGTGCATAATCTGACATACCAATGTGGCAGTGGCCCAAAGGGCCATAATGAATGTGATAATGTGAACCCCTATAAATCCTTGAATATGCTTCTATAGAATTGGTCATTAAATTTCTCTAAAGCTCGTTTCAAGCCAACTTTGGTTTGGGAAAGAAGTACAGCATCATCAGCATACATTAGAATTGGCACTTTCCTGCCACTAGAAAACACAGGAGCATGAGTGTCGATTACATGAAAGCATGTGATCAGAGAATTAACATAGATGTTAAATATTATGATCACTGGTTTGGAATTATACTGTACTGTATTATATTGCTGGCTTTTGTTGTAATAAACTGAGTTGAGTTGAGCTTCTATAGAAAAGTTATGGTAACCTGTTGCTTTAAGAAACTGATGATTTGGCAAGATGCCGTCCCATACTGGACAGAAGCACAGCTAATACGTCAATCACAAAGATTCAGCTCATGAGTTGATACATGGCACAAAGGGCTTACACAGGTTCCCAGCATGCATACTAACAAAATGTAACAGATTACTGAGAATCAAGGTTTACTTAGCAATGCTGATTGCGCATGCATATTAAATTAAAATGAGGTAATGATGGACATGATTGGTTAAATTGAAATCCTTTGTTTGAAATGTTATAAATACCCCTGCCTGGACCTTTGGGCGGGGTTGCAGGTTTGCGAAAAGATTCGACTGTAACCTTCTTGCTTTGCAATAAATAACAATGGACTCCTAGCTCCTCTAGTCTCTGAGTTTTATTGGCCTAACTCAGAAGACAGGCCATTTCGGCCTGCAACACCAACACTCAAAGGTCCACGCATGTTGGGGAACTGTCACCGACAAGGTTTAGTCAGGAGGATGTGGGGACTTGGTGGTCTAAAAAGAGAAGTGAAGCTGGTTCTGTGTCGGTGTGCTGCATAAGTCAACTCGCTGTGGTTTCACCGTGTGGGGGAAATGGCCGTGGGAATCACCTCGGAGGAGAAGGCCTGAGAGACACGGCACTGCGGCCCCTTCTCTTGAAGCCAGACAGTCAAAGAGCATCCTTGAGGGTGAATGGATGCAGATCCAAGATGTCAGCCTACTAAAAGGGGGGGGGGTGAGGAGCACCACGCCAGTCCACGCCGTTTTAAAAACTAGGCTACATGTTGCACAGAAGTAGCCTGAAAGGCCCCAACATGAGCTGAGCTGTGACTTGATAATCCAGATTTCAGAGTCCCGTTGGCCGAAAACTTTCTCCCAATGGACTTTGACTGGGACCTGAGGGTCTCACAGCTCCTACAAGCTTTCCCAGGAGCTGTGGGGAACAGGTTCGGTTAAGGGTGTGGACGCACCCGCTGCTTTCAGAAGGGACAGAGGCCAGGGCAAAAGGACAGCATCACAGACCTGTGAGGGACAAGGATGATCCTGAAAGGACAGGGCCCCTCTCGGCAACGCCAAGGGAAGGCCGTCGAAGCGCAGGGCGGCTCAAAAGACGAACGAGCTGGAATCCGAGCGGGTGCTCAGGGCCCTCTCCGCTTGGGAAATGGTGTCGTCGGCGCGCTTGCTCAGGTCCCGGCATTCCTGGAGGGCCTCGTTGAACTGCTTGTAGGCCTCTTCCACGATGGAGCTCCTCCGGACAGGGCGGACGTCCCAGTACCCCTCCTCCACCCAGGGCTTGGTCAGGCCGCTGAGCTCGCCGGTTCCGGATCCGTGGAAGCGCTTGAGAGAGCTGTCAATGTCCTTGCAGAGCTGGTAGAGCTCACTGCCGCGGCCGGAGACCCGCTCGCCGTCGATCACCTTGACCCCCGGCAGCATCTCTGCCATGGCGGCGCGGTACCCGGCGGCGCCGCAGAGCGGGTTGCTGAGGCGCCCCACGGGGTCACTGAAGCGCAGGCTCTCGAGGTGCCGCAGGCCGGCCAGGCACTGCAGCTGCTGCAGGCTGCTCAGCAGGTTCCCCGCTGCGTTGAGGCTCTGCAGGTTCTCGCAGCTGGCCAGGGGCTCCAAGCTGGCGATGCGGTTGGAGGAGACGTTGAGGACGGCCAGGGCTTTGAGGGAGGACAGGGGCCCCAGGTGGACGATGGCGTTGCCCGACAGGTCCAGCCACTCCAGGGCGGCACACTCCCCGAGGCAGCCCAGGTCTGCGATGCCCAGGCCCCGGAGCTTTAGCAGCAGTATGGACTCCAGGTCAAACTCGCCCGTCTTGGCCTTCAGGAGCTGGGAGGTGATCTTCACGTTCTCCGTCTCCTCGCCCTTCTCCGTCCGGGGTTCCATCTTGGGCAGGGCAGCCAAGAAGGCAGTTCCCACGACAACCAGGTTCCAGCTCTGTGCTCACTTAGCTCCGCAACACCTTGCTCATATCACAACTGGTGTTAACGGCTGCTGTTGGGAGGGGAAACTAGGTAGACCATTTCCTTTGCCTCTGGAGAGAGAGAGAGAGAGAGAACCTGGAGGGTGCAGGATGTGTTTTCTGCTTCAAATGGGTATCGATGTGGACAATGGAGCTCCTGGAAGGGGGGGAGGAAAAAGGATGTCGGATCAAGATGGGGCCAAATATTTATTTATCTGTTTACCTATTTATAGTGTGAGGACCCCCCTCTTCGGCCAAAAAAGCACTTTAAAGGGGACCTAGAATCCTGTGTCTTTTGACAATGGAAACCCAAAGAAATAAACTAACGCATCGAGCGTTTTACCCTGCTACCTCTCCCATGAATGAGCAAGGAAGTAAGCACTGCTAATTTGGATTTGTTAATTGAACTAAATGCACCTACATTCCGAACTCCACACTGCCTGACACTGAAGAGGCTTCCAGACTGTCCCTATGTTCAGGTGAGATTCAGTCACAAAGCAGCAAATTCAGTTTTGAGCACTCATTGACCAAATTTGATATGATATGATAGGCAAATATCTGAAGGGCTGTTGCGTGTAAGATGGAACGATATTGTTTTCTCCTGTTCTGGAGGATAGGACCCGAGCCAATGGATTCAGATGACAAGGAAGGAGATTCCGACTCAACATTAAGAATAACTTTCTGACGATAAGAGCCGTTTGACAGTGGAATGGACTCAGAAAGTGGTGTTTGTACAAAATGTTGTCTTGGTGGCAGCAATAATTTTTTTTTTTTTTAATGGTGGACTCTTCTCCACCAGAGGTTTTTAAACAGAAGTTGGATGGCCATCTGCCAGGGATTCTTGGGTTGTGACGCCTCTCAGGGGTCCCTTCCAACTCTACCCTCCCTTGATCTCCCTCCCATGGGTGGGGGAAGTGCTGGATTTGCGTATAAGCTGAACAAGCTATAACTTAGGGCCCCACTCTCTTGGGGGCCCCAACAAAATTTAAAGGAAAACACTGGATGTACATTTCCAAAATATAAGATTAAAAAAAAAAAAACCTACCGGTACATACAGCAACAGTGTTTTGTGTTGTGTAGGCCCCTATTTGTTATGTGCAAGTGGCTTGGTACCTATGAGGTCCATAAATTGCCATAGAGCATCTATTCAACACAAAAAACAGTGACAATTTGTTGTTGACAAGGGACAGCTGGACATATAAAGGGCCCCATTACCTTCAGGAGCTGAGGGCCGCATCAAACCTAAATCCGGCCCTGGTGGGGCGTGGGGGTGGAGAGGAGACACAAAGCGAGAGGGGGAAGCATCCCCTCTATCGCCATCCTCTCTAGGCCCTCATCCCGTTTCCATGGCAACGTGGACCAGAACTGCATCCCCGAGATTCCTCTCCCCCCCCCAAAAAAAAACCTGGCGCTGCCGGTGCTAGATTCAGTATGGGGGGTTGCGATCGTGGGTCCCCCCTCCCCACGCCGCGTTCCCCTCACCGCTGCCACGACGACGAGGCCGCCTCTGCTCCCCTTCCTCTTCCAGGCCTCGCTTAGAAACCCAGCAGCAGGCCGCGTTGCCATGGCGACGCGAGGCCTTGCCTCGTTTAAAGGGACAGGACGTCGCCTTTCCCCCGCTATTATATTGTGCCTTTGGGGCTGCACCTCGTCAACAGCCCTGTGGCCTCTTGTTGAATCAATGGTGATGGTGAAAATGATAATAATAGAATTGTAGAGCTGGAAGGGAGCCCCATGGTCATCTAGTCCAACCCCATGCAATGCAGGAATCTGTCGTCCAAAGTGCGGGTCTCGAACCCATGACCCTCAGAATAAGTGTCTCACGCTCTACCTCAGGACAATCATAATAGCTCAGGCTGTCAAAGGACCAGTGCTTTGGGCTTATGCTTGTCACAGTAAGTGCCACGCTTTTAGCATTTGAGGGGAGAAAGGTGGTTAATGGTTGTCTGGCTTTAACTCTTTTTAACATTTTAAAAAAATGATTTTTGCTGAATAGTTGTTTTTTTGTCGCTGCTGTAAAGCACTTTTTAAAAAATAGCATAGTAGTAGGCCTATATAAATATTTTTACAAATAAATGTGTGTTTTACAGATTTATTTGGTTTTTCAAATTAAATGTTTACAGATATATATCCAACATAAATAATCAAAAACAAGATTCCAAGGAATCTCCTGGACTTCCATGCTCCCCTATGTGGGTCTTATTGTTAATCCTTTCCTCTTGCATCTTTTATGATCCTCCAAGTCCTTTACCTCTCCATTATGTCCAGAATTCACCTTAAACAACAAGTTATATTCCAATCCTACTAACGATTTTAACTGTTTACAATGGTCTTTAAGATAAGTTATAAATTTTCACCTTTCCTTATTAAAAGATAAGATAATTTATTGTCATTGCACAAGTACAAGCACAACGCTATACAAGTGCAACGAAATTGCATGCCATCCCGTTAAAAAAAATAAAAAAAATAAAAAACAGCACAAAACACACACACACCGAAAAAAGCCACACATACACCCATCACAGCTCTCCAAGGTCATATTATCTGGTTACAGCATTTAAGATGGTTATAGCTCTTGGGTAGAAACTGTTCTTCAGTCTATTTGTTCTAACTGTTCTATATCTTCTACCCAAAGGCAGTGGTGCAAAGAGTTTGGTCTTCCTGATTTCTGAGTCTTCCGGTCGTTTTAGCCATTTCAGCATAGTCCAGGGGACGCTACACATTAACTTCATCTGCTATTCTATAAATAAATTTTACAGCAGAACACAAGAAATAACTCAAGAACCACTATTCTAGATCAACGCGTCCAAAATCACGAACGTGGCTTGAAATCCCCACATTTAGTCTCGGATGAAATCCCTAAAAAATATATTAATTTATTTCTATATGCCACAGCGGCAGCGAGGTTATTAATAGCGAAAAATTGGAAGGGGGATAGAATTCCAACAATTTCGGAATGGAGAATTAAAATGGGTGAGATGGTAGAAATGGCCAAATTAACAGCAAATATTAGAGGCCGTTCCAACCAAGAAATAATAAAGCAATGGGAAAGAATGAAAGAATATATGGCTGACTCTTGTTCTGGAATTGACATTCTGATAAACTTAGAATAAAACGTGCAGGGGAAATAAGAAAGAATATATTATATGGGATAAGGATAATAGATGTAATAACACAACTTAAAAGTGTATAGTAGACTATGGAATATGTAAAATTGCACATGAGTGAGGGGGAGTGGGGGGAGGCGGGATAAAGGCTTTTAAAAAATAATAATAATAGGAATGACTTGTATATTTGTTTGTTTGTGTGTGTGTGTGTTTGTGAGATTTTGAATTTGAAATAATAAAGATTATTTTTAAAAAAGAAAAAGAAAAAAGAAATCCCCACATTGACTTGTAACAAATCTTTTAAGATTTGCAAATCCTCGGGGCGGTGTGGCCTGCGCCCAGCTGGAATCGGGGCCCTTGAAAGCTGACCCCAAATGGGTGCATTGAGGAATCCGACTTGCGTGTCTTGAATGTGCCCTACTATACATAGGGGGAGTCACCTCCATTGCCCTGCCCCCTTTGCCCACCCACAGTATCCGGCCCCTGCAAGGTTGCCCATGAAGCAATGTGGCCCTCTAGCAATTTTATACTTACCGGTACCACCCATGTGCATGGGGTGATGTTTTTTATGGTGATCAAGATGGTTTAAGAATGCGCGAAAGCCCCCAAAGTCTGCACATTCGGTGTGCGAGAGAACAGGCCTATGCACATGCTGTGGGTGATACCCAAGCCAAGCACACTCCTCAGAGTAGACCTACTGATTCCAATGGGCCTCTTCCGAGTAGGACTACCTTCACATATCGCCTGATGCATACACAGTTTGTCTGTAACAGGGATTTTGTTTCCCGACAGGACAGGAGCAAGCCAGCAGCAAATCACAATGAGCAAGTGGAGTTAACTCTTTCATGGCAAAAAACAGGATCTGCACAGGGGCGTAGGGCCTAATGATCACAGCAACTCATCTTGCACCCTAGGAAGCACTTGCTGAGACTGAAGGTCCCTGCCTCCCCATAGATGCCTAAATCCCCCCCTCTCCAGGTTTTTTTCTAAGCTTCTTAGACTAAGGTTACCAGATTTTTTTTCAATGAATCCGGGGACACTTTTCAACGTCAATGGATTTTGTATGGGGACTGTTTTGTAAAACCGGGGACTGTCCCCGGGAAACGGGGACGTCTGGTAACCTTATCTTAGACTGTGCCTGCATGAGGCCAACCTCTCCTCTGCCCTGTTCATGCCTCTCCTAGTTCTGGGAGACAAGGCAGGAGGAGAGCTTGTTGCAGCAGGAGGAGACACCCGTTACTCTTCAGCAGCCAGACTCATCTCTACCTCTTGGACTCCCTGCTCTCCTGCCTCAGCTTCTGCCTCCGAGTCTGGACTGCTCTCTGCCACAGACTCTCCCCGCTCACTAAGCCCTGTTGCCTCTTCCGCTTCCACCTCCTCTTCTTCCCAAACTTCTCCCTCTGACCCTTTCATCATTGTCCCACCACACGTGTGGGCTCTGAGCCTTCTTCCCCGGGGGGGGGGGTCCCCAGCTGGTTCCTCCCCCGCCATAGTCCGCTGCGTAGTCCGCTGGAATTAAGGCAGCAATTTACTCAGAGTTGTCCGCTGGTGTGCAAGCGCAGAGCGGCTGGGGTGAGAGAGGGAGCCAACCAACCTGCAAGGTGCTTAATATTAGACATCACCCACATCACCCAGATGCAGACACACAAAATATTATGAAGGATCATTTATTTCTGAAAGCATCAGGGCTAAAGTCAGAACTGACATAACTGTTTCCATCAAAGAAGGCTTTACAAAACGTAATGTACATTCGCTTGAGGATGCTACTAAAATGATTTGTTGGCAATATTATATATATATATTTTAAAAAAGTTTCCATTATTATTTAAAGCTGAAAATGTCTGGATACTGAGACGTTTCGCCCACTTCTGAGCCAGTTGCCAGGTTCGTGTATCTCAGGTGTGTGTTCAAAGAATCCCTGCAAAAAGTGCGCCATCCCGGATCTCATTCATCCCTCCCCCCCCCCCCAAATCCCAAGCTTCTAGCCCTGATGGAGGTGGAGTTAGGCTTGGATGTTGCAGAGAGAGCCTGGAGAAGCCCTCAGAAGCCACTGAGAATATATCCCAACAGCTGTGAAGCAAGGTTTTCAATGCCTCAGGGAGTTTATTGCCTGTATGAGTTAGCAAGAATAAAATAAATTATGAAAAGTTTATTGTCTTAGCCGGGGGGGGGGGGGCGTAACTTCCAGAATTATGAAAAATATGCTTACTTTGCAGTATACTTAGGCTGCTGACACTGGTGTTCAATCTATTTCTGCAGGGCTTGTTTTGATTCTTTATAGCACAGAATACACACTTTATTGCAGCAGAGTTACGTGGCTTTTTGGTCATTGCCACGTGGCCCCAAAAGCCATGGGGAAAATGAGGGACTGCTCTTGCGGCGGCTGCTGCTGCTGAAGGGAGCCCTGGGGCAAGGCAGCCGGCCACACGGTGGCAGTGGGAGTGGCATCGCTGGGCAGGGGGCCACTGGTGTGCGTGCGCTCGTGGCGCAAGAGGTGGGTCTTGCGGCTGAAGCTGCGGGCGCAGTGGGTGCAGATGTAGGGGCGCAGGCCGGTGTGGACGGCTTGGTGGCGCACCAGGTTGGTCTTGGAGCTGAAGCGCCGCGGGCACTGGGCACAGGCATGGGGGCGCAGGCCCGTGTGCACCGCCTCGTGGCGCGCCAGGTGCGACTTGCGGCTGAACGCACGCCCGCACAGCGGGCAGGCGAAGGGGCGCTGCCCGGCGTGGGACTTGACATGTGCCAGCAGGCTGGCCCGGGTGCCAAAGGCGCGCCCGCACTGGGCGCAGGAGAACGGGCGCTCGGCCGAGTGCTGGTTGCGCCGGTGCCTCTGCAGGTGCCTCTTGTGGGCGAAGCAGCGCCCGCACTCGCCGCAGGAGAACGGGCGCTGCCCGGCGTGCCCGCTGCACTGGTGTGCCGCCAGGCCGGCCCGGTGCGCGAAGCTCCTCTCGCAGTGCGGGCAGGCGTAGGGCAGCAGGCCCATGTGCCCGCGGAGGTGCGCCGTCAGGTGGCGCTTGTCGCTGAAGCCCCTCCCACACTCTGCGCAGGAGAAGGGGCGGCCGCCCTCGGCGTGGAGCCGCTGGTGCGATGCCAGGTTCTTCCTCCAGGCAAACGCCTTTCCGCAGTCGGAGCACAGGAACGGTTTCTCTTCCGGGCGCTGGCAAGGATTCGGTTCTTCCTCCTCCTCCTCTTGCGGTTCGATCTTGCCAACTTGCTCCATGCAGGGGGCGCCACCCTCGGCCTCCCCCTGCGCCCTGCAGAGGGCACCAAAATGGCCTTGATCGGGGTAGACCATTCCGGGAGCCGCTATGCCACCGTCCCTCTGCCCGGGGTGCTCCATGCCAGGGACTCTCTCCAACTTGGGATCCGCCTGAGCCTTAAACAGGACTGCACTCGGATACGTCTCCACGTGCCCCACACAGGAGGCAGAAAACTGCCCCAGTCCGACCTCATTGCTGTATGAAACCGTCGCCAGCCCGAGTCTGCCCTGCTCTGCACAGACATCGGCTCCTTGCCCAGTTTCGACAGTTGTGACCTGCCCCATTCCACCGTGCTCACCCCCGCAGATGCCCACATCCTGCCCAGGTTCGGAGCCACCCCCGTAGATCCCTGCCGCCGCTTGACCCGTCTCCGGAAGCTCCCCGTGCGCCGCCCCCTCTTCGTGGAGCCTCTGGTGGCGCAGCAGGTGCCTGCGGTGCACAAAGGTGCGGTCGCAGAGCGGGCAGGCGTGGGGCCGCTCGCCGGTGTGGGTGAGCTGGTGGCGCACCAGGTGCGTCTTCTTGCGGAAGCTCTTGGCGCAGCGGTCGCAGGGGAAGGGGCGCTCGCCGGTGTGCACCCGCTCGTGCGAGCCCAGGTGGATCTTCTGCGAGAAGCGGCGCCCGCAGTGGGCGCAGGCGAAGGGGCGCTCGCCGGTGTGCACCCGCGCGTGGCGCGTCAGGTGGGCCTTCTTGCCAAAGGCCTTCCCGCACTGCGGGCAGGCGAAGGGGCGGGGGCGAGGGTCCCCGGGGCCGGCCGCCGGCGGGGGGCCCGGGTGCTCGCACCGGGGGCAGCCCAGCGGCTTCTCCTCGCTCAACATCTGCCACTGCTGCAGCGCCAAGCCCGACAGCTCGCCCAGGCCTCCTCCTCCTCCGTTGGCGCCGTACTCCTCCGCGGGGTTCAGGCCCTCGGACTTGCAGACTCCCGCTGCGACAGGCAGCCCCGAGAGAAGCACCTCTGCGCTCAGCCCCGCCGGCCACTCCGAGTACTCTTCCTCCGCTTCCACCTTCACTGCGCGGAGCAGCCACCCGCCTGCCGGGATCAAGGGCAGAAAAAGAGAGGCGTTAGGGGAGCGATTCCCAGGGATGCTGCGTTCATAATCCAATCGTTCAGATCTTTTCTTTTCTTTTAGCATTTTTTATTAAAGATTTTCTTGATTTACAAAGGTATGTGCAATATCTCTTTCGTATTTTTCCCATGTAACCTTTTTACAAATCAGTATCGTTTGTTGAGACATTGGGAAGAAAAGGGGGAAAGATGGGGATGGGGAGATGGGTGGGGTGAGGTGACAATGTTTTTATTTTACTTAATATATGTAGGGTTTGGTGTCAGCGATTTGCGCAGGTTGTCTGTTATTCGCTTGTGCTCCTTTGGCGGTGATATTTATTATTTATTTATTTACGGCCATAGGCCCACAGAAAGGAGTTTAAGAACCATACACAGCTTATACAACAACACTTTAACAATTTAAATAAGAATAGTTTAGATATGATTTAACGAGTTTAAAATCAGCAAACAAGTTAGTACAATTACTTGTGACCCGGCAGATTTAGAAAAAAAATTGCTCCTTAGTTAAGACAAGAACTTTTGAACGAGTACATCACAAATTTTATAGTCAACAGGACTCTATTTGGTTACATTTAGAAAAAAAATCAGTACCGGTATTCATAGAGTAGGCCGTTTTTCTTTTTGTATGAAAGGACGACAATCAAGAATCTTGCCACTAGCAGTGATTTGCTCGGGTCCCTGTCCTGTAGGAGGTGTGTTAACTGGGCCTCCACTGTCTTACCCAAAGTCTCTGAAATTAAAGGGAGTAAAACTCGGGACCGAGCACCCTCTTTGGCGGTGAGAGAGGTCGGGGTTGGCGTAGGGTGTGATTGTTCATTTGTAGTTGGCTGTGGTGGTCTTTGGTTTCCTGTGTGAGTGGGGTGGGTGGGTGTTTTTGGTCAGGTTAGCCATATTGATTTGTATGCTTTCGGTGTGTGATGAAGGGGAGCCATACCGGGGTGAAGGCGTCTTCTGTTTGTCCCTGTGTCAGTTTCAGCTTACTGGTTAGTTTTTCTAGTAGGTGTGATGGCCTGGGACTTTAACGCTGAACCTGAGGGATCCCAGCCTGCACAGGATTCCCCGCCTCCAGAACCAGCAGAGCTGGGGCTAGGGCCTGAGTATGAAGGGTCCTCACCTGTGTTGGATCCTCAAGTGCAGGCATCTGCTGAGTCTGCTCTGGCTCCTGATGGGATGGAGGACCCATTGCCTGCAGGTGCTCCACTCCCAGCCCCGTCAGGGGAAACTGAGGTTGCCTCTGGGTCCAGTCACCCTCCAGCCTCTCCTGAGCTGTAGAGGCTCAGGGCAGAGAGGCGAAGGGAACTGAGTTCCCGCAGGAGGAGTGCTCGCCTCCAGGCCAGAAGGAGAGGCGAGTTACCAGAGGATCGGGGCCGCCCTATGCCTCGGGGCAGATAAGCCAGCCAGCCCCAGCCCCAGCCTGCAGGAGCAACATCGTTGCTGACCAGTTCCTGCTTGAAACCTGTCCTGCTTTCCTGCCTGAGCTCCTGACCCGCCCTGGTTCCCTGCTTGCCTACCTGTTCCCGACTTTGCCTGACTCCCTGCCCTGCACCCAGCTTCAGTGACTACGGACTGCCTTTACGTTGTACCTCTGACCATGGACCGGACTTGGACCTCGCCTCTCGGGTAACCCACGGGGCCAGCACAGTAGAGCTGTTTCCCATACTATTTGGTACTATTGGTCCATGCTTATTCCTGACAGGTCTCTCCGCCCATCGTTCAGATCTATGGTGAAATAAGGTGTGCCGTTCTGGTCGCCTCACCTCAAAAAGGGTATCGAGGAGTTGGAAAAGGTTAAAGGGGGTGGAACAATTATTGGGACTATGCCGAATTGGCAAAACTGACGGGGGAAATCCGGAACAGGCAGGATCAGACTTTTCTGAAAGACTGGAACAAATTTATGCTATACTTGAAAGACAACTGTAATCAATTAACATCACTAATAGGGTTACAAGAAGTTTTGTAAGGTTAAAATTATTACTTATTATAGCTAATTTAATATTTACATTAGATTGTGATTTAATAGTAATAAGAAACATAGGAAAATGCAGTATTTAGAGAGTAGGTTTGAAAGCCATCGATTGGGGAGGGAGGAAGCACAAGGCTGATAGAGCCAAATGTTTTATCTATTTTTGTTTATTACAATGTTATGTATGGAAATATATGTAAAAACCAATAAAAATATTATAAAAAAGGGGGGATGGAACAATGCCCATAGGACGAAAGGTGGCAGCATTTGGGGGTTTTTTAGGTGACCTGGTAGAAGTTTATGAAATAATACATGGCGAAAAATGAAAATGGAGGACTCCTCACACATTATAAACTTTTTGGTTAACTTAAAACTGTTGATTGCCTTCTATACAAATAGTATTCTGGGATAAGTACTTACATTATTCGGTTGCTATTCTGCATGCATCGCCTAAACACTATCTTCTGAGTTAAAGTGGGATATTTCATTATTTATCTGCATGAGGTTGTTATATTTTGGAGGATTTTAAAAAAAAAATTAAGTGAGTTTATAAAATGAAGCATGGGATGGAGAAAATGGAAAATTCCTCCATTACACTAGAACTTGTGAACATGTAATAAAGATAAACGTCGAAAGACACAGTGCAGAATTAATCTACGGAACTCCCTCTCTCAGGAGGCACGGGGATTAATAATAATAATAATAATAATAGTAATATTATTTGTACCCCGCCCATCTGACTGGGTTGACCCAGCCACTCTGGGCGGCTCCAACAAACATAAAGGTAAAGGGGTAAAGGGACCCCTGACCATTAGGTCCAGTCGGGTTGCGGTGCTCATTTCGCTTTATTGGCCGAGAGCCGGCGTACAGCTTCCAAGTCATGTGGCCAGCATGACCAAGCCACTTCTGGAGAACCAGAGCAGCACACGGAAACGCCGTTTACCTTCCCGCTGCAGTGGTACCTATTTATCTACTTGCACTTTGACGTGCTTTCGAACTGCTAGGTTGGCAGGAGCAGGAGCAACGGGAGCTCACCCCATCGCGGGGATTCGAACTGCCGACCTTCTGATCGGCAAGCCCTAGGCTCTGTGGTTTAACCCACAGCGCCACAAACATCGAAGCTTAATAAAACATCAAACATTAAAAGCTTCCCAATATAGGATATTGTAGCACCAGTTGCAAGTTGCAAGTGGGCATTTATTGGGTAAGGCTATCTTGAAGCTAAACTGGTCCCAAGTTGTTAAGGGCTCTGTATACTAATAGCACCACCTTGAACTCGGCCCCATAGCAGATCGGCAGCCGGTGGAGGTCTCTGAGCACAGGCGTCAGCAATCGTGCTGCAGCATCCGGCACTGACTGCCGCTTCTGGATCAAGGGCGAGGGAAGCCCCACATCGCATTGCAATAATAAGAGCAAATAACAGTCCTCACCTCTCTCTGGGCCTCTGGGGGCTTCTCCTGTCATCCTCTGCTCCTCCCCGGCCCTTCGTTGCTCTTCGCTCTTCCTGGCATCCTCCGTCTCCAGAGGGAAACATCCTGCAGAGGGGAGAGAGGAAAAACAGAATAAAAGCCACACTTTGGTGAGGACACGGAGGTAAATAAACGGCTTGGCCAACGGCTCAGGGGCCTTGGAAACTCCGAAGTTGGAAAAGGGCGACCGAAATTATCCTGGGGATAGAGCGATTCCCCCTATGAAAAAGGCCGCAGCGTTTTAGTTCAGAGAAAATTCAAGGGAGAGGAGTTCACAAAATTATTCACAGACTGGAGGAAGCGGAGAGAGGAAAGCTTTTCCTCCTTCTCTCGCAACACTAGAACTTGCGGGGATGCGATGGAATTGAATGCGGGGCAGATGAAATAAAGTCCTTCTCCGCACAGCAGAGGGTTAGACTGAGGAACTCCCTGCCACAGGACGTAGTGAGGGCCGCCAACTTGGCTGGCCAACATCCCACTGGCCGCTATGAGAAGAGGCTTCTCTAACCTGCGTCGGCAGCATCCGGCCGCTCTCTGGGCTCGGCATCCCCCCGCCCCTTAAACAGCAGCGGACCGCCTTCCTCAATCTGGGCAACCATCTCGGGCTTGGTGACTGGGGCTCCTGCAAGAGAGAAAGCGTGCCGTTTATTGTGGTTGTTTAAGGAAGTTTTTAATGACTGATGTTTTAATGTACTGTATTTTTCGCTCCATAAGACGCACCTTTTCCCTCCTAAAAAGTAAGGGGAAATGTCTGTGCGTCTTATGGAGCGAATGTGTGGTCCCTGGAGCTGAACTGCCCAGGGGCAAAAGCAGATCGTGCTTTTAAAAAAAGAGAGAGAGAGAGAGAAGGGGGTGTTGAAAGGAAGCCCCCTGAGCAAACGATCGGGGAGAGAGGGAGGCTGTTTCCCCAGCGACATGTGACTGGCTGATTAGATTATCTGTCTGGAAACTGTAGAAATGGCTCCCTTTCCTGAAGCTGCAGAACTCTGAGTTAAACCCCATAAAAACAGGGTTTTTTCCCTTTGCAAAGTAAGCTCAACAACTTTGAGCTGATCCTCAAAAAAATGGGGCTTTTCTCCTTTGCAAAAGAAGCTGCAGAAATTTGAGCTGATCCTCAAAAAATTGGGGCTTTTCCCCTCTAAAAACTAGGTGCGTCCTATGGTCAGGTGCGCCTTATAGAGTGAAAAATGCGGTTTTTTTAATCTTTTGTTGGAAGCTGCCCAGAGTGGCTGGGGAAACCCAGCCAGATGGGCGGGGTATAAATAATAAATTGTTGCTGTTGCTGTTAATAATAATAAATTATTGTTGTTGTTGTTAATGTTATTATATTTATACCCCATCCACCTGGCTGGATTTCCCCAGCCATAGTATAGGTAAAGGCAAAGGGACCCCTGACCATTAGGTCCAGTTGCGGATGACTCTGGGGTTGCGGCGCTCATCTTGCTTTATTGACCGAGGGAGCCAGCATACAGCTTCCAGGTCATGTGGCCAGCATGACTAAGCCACTTCTGGCGAACCAGAGCAGCGCACAGAAACGCCGTTTACCTTCCCGCCGGAGCGGTACCTATTTATCTACTTGCACTTTGACATGCTTTCGAACTGCTAGGTTGGCAGGAGCAGGGACTGAGGAATGGGAGCTCACCCCATCGCGGGGATTCGAACCGCCGACCTTCTGATCAGCAAGCCCTAGGCTCTGTGGTTTAATCCACAGCGCCACCCGCGTCCTTCAGTCATAGTATACAAATGTCTCAAATAAACACATAAATGAGTAGAACATCTATGGCTGCACAATGATGAAACACAACCGGGTTCTGGGGAAAATTTGGGTTATAAATAACTTAGTATAAAGATAATATAACTAGTAAATTAAGCCCGTAAAGATTACGGGCTCTAGGCTGCCTGTCCGTGCTGCTTTAAAGCAGCAGGGACGGGCAGCCTCAGGAGCCGGCGCTCCCTCGGCCGGTCGCTCAGTGACCGCGGGAGCAGCAGCGCCGGGCGGGATGCATCCTGCTGGGCGCTGCAGCTCCCGGCGAGGGAGTGTCGGCTCCTGAAGCTGTCTGTCCCTGTGGACGGGCAGTCTAAGGAGCCGACGCTCCCTCGGCCGGTCGCTCAGTGACCGCGGGAGCAGCAGCGCCGGGCGGGATGCATCCTGCTGGGCGCTGCAGCTCCTGGCGAGGGAGTGCCGGCTCCTGAAGCTGCCTGTCCCTGTGGACGGGCAACCTAAGGAGCCGACGCTCCCTCGGCCGGTCGCTCAGTGACCGCGGGAGCAGCAGCGCCGGGCGGGATGCATCCTGCTGGGCGCTGCAGCTCCCGGCGAGGGAGTGCCGGCTCCTGAAGCTGCCTGTCCCTGTGGACGGGCAACCTAAGGAGCCGACGCTCCCTCGGCCGGTCGCTCAGTGACCGCGGGAGCAGCAGCGCCGGGCGGGATGCATCCTGCTCGGCGCTGCAGCTCCCGGCGAGGGAGTGCCGGCTCCTGAAGCTGCCTGTCCCTGTGGACGGGCAACCTAAGGAGCCGACGCTCCCTCGGCCGGTCGCTCAGTGACGGCGGGAGCAGCAGCGCCGGGCGGGATGCATCCTGCTCGGCGGTGCAGCTCCCGGCGAGGGAGTGTCGGCTCCTGAAGCTGCCTGTCCCTGTGGACGGGCAACCTAAGGAGCCGACGCTCCCTCGGCGTGCCGCCCCTTTCCCACAGAGCCTACAGCCGGCGCTCCTCCGCGGGGCTCTTCCGCTTCCAGCGCCGCCAAGCCCCGTCGCGGGGTCACGGTTGCCTGGCCATCGTGGAACGGCGGCCAGTGGCCGCCTTCTCCCCGCCAGCGGCTAAAAGATGGCCGACAGGAGGAGGCTGCGGGCAGCGGCGCTTCGCGCCACTGCCCCCACTCCTATTGGTCTGCGTCCTCCAATCCGTGTCTCACTGGAGCGCACGCGCGCTTCCGATTTCCTCTGACGGACGGAAAGTGGTACGGAGGGACACAGGCTCTTTATTATATAGGATAGGCCCAAGAAGAGATGACTTGGCCAATGCACCCCATGCTCAGATTAGACTGCTGCAATGCGCTGTATGTGGGGCTGCCCCAGAAGACTGTATTTGCCCCCCACCCTCCAGGTTTCTATTTCCCCATATCAGGTCTAGAAAAAAGCTCCACACATTCATCCCACAGGAGATCAGGTTGTGGGCAGGGGCGGCGGCGAAAAAAGCGTCCTGGTTTTACCCAAAGCGATGGTGGCGCCGTAATTCTCCCGCATGGCGTCCTCATGCGCTGCCCACTCCTTCCAGCGCTCGGGGGCGAGATACAGGGCCGTGTCCTCACACCGCACTGGCACCTGCAAGGACCACGGGGCAAGTCAAGAATCACGGGCCTACCCATGTCTTTACCCATAGGAACTATTAAAAGAAAACCTTTACAGAAAGTTAAACCTTAGATCAGGGGTCAGCAAACTTTTTCAGCAGGGGGCAGAGGCGTAGGAAGGTCAGGTGGTACCCGGTGCAGAAAATTTCTTGTCACTCCCCCCCCAACATTGATTTTTTTTATTTTAAAAAATTTGGCCTGCAAAAATGGTTTTATGTTATTTCCTATTTTCTTACAAAGGAATAATAATAAGTAATAATAAACTTTTATTTATATCCCGCCCTCCCCAGCCGAAGTCGGGCTCAGGGCAGCCAACATCAGATATATAACATTGATATAAAATCAAACAATAATTAAATTACCTCCTAAAAACATGTCAAAATCAAATTAAAGTCTAGTTAGATGGCTTCCCACAGGGTTAGGGTTGGGAACAGTAAGTGCTCCACTGAATTGAAATTTCAGCCTTCACGACATAGGAAAACGGCCAAGTAAACAGCTATTTTCGTGGAGGAGGGTCAAGATATTGACTGATATGCATGAAATTTCATATATAGCTATATAATCCCTAGTGTAGTAAGATAAGACCTTTGGAGCAGGCATTTTCAAAAAAGAAAAAGTTTTTTTATGAACCACCCTAGTAGGGCAGTAATTGTTCCTTGATAATTTGTCACCATGATGGAACCTGGGGTGGCCCGCCCCCCCGCCTCCCACTTCCTACGCCCCTGGCAGGGGGCCGGTCCACTGTCCCTCAGACCTTGGGGGGGCGGACTATTTTTTTTGGGGGGGGAGAACGAATTCCTATGCCCCACAAAGAACCCAGAGATGCATTTTAAATAAAAGCACACATTCTACTCATGTAAAAACACGCTGATTCCCGGACCGTCCGCGGGTCGGATTCAGAAGGCGATTGGGCCGCATCCGGCCCACGGGCCTTAGGTTGCCTACCCCTGGCAGATCCTCAAAGGTTCAAAAAGGCTGTGAAGTCAGCATCCTAGGTACTGCCGCCTGTCATGTTTTCCCAAAGGGAATGGGGCTCAATGCCCAACTTCTGCCGTATCTCGCTTTATAAACTGCAAGCGTCTGTTCGGTTGAGCTCGAGCCTTGCGATGGGAAGATGGCACACGAGTAAATGAGTTTAATGTATTTTGATATTTGTTGGAAGCCGCCCAGAGTGGCTGGGGAGACCCGGCCAGATGGGCGGGGTACAAATAATAATAAATTATTATTATTATTATTATTAGAGCACCATGGTTAAGTAAATGCCAAGGTTATTATTGCCCATGACACCTGAATAGTGGTTGGCAACTCCCCACCTGAAATCCCTTGAGCCAAACAGCAATATTCATAATGACAGGCTGGAGAAAGATATATAATTAAGCATCTTCTAGTTCGGGACAAACAACTGGTTTACGGCTACACTTGTATAAAAGTCGCTGCTTGAAAAAATGCCTTCGGATCAAGATTCCCTTTCCATTTCAGCGCCCAGACTGCTACTTAAAATATTATTCATGGCCCCAAACTAACGAGGCGTTGCACCCGTGACGCATGAAGGTTGGAACGAAGGGTTTCAGAGGGCAGGAAAAACCCAAAGCTTCCTGCAGGAAATAAGTGGCGTTTTTATTTCGAACTAGCTGACCCGGCCACGCGTTGCTGTGGTTTTTGTAATGCTTAGGTGTAATGTTGAGTTTAGGTTAGGTTAGAGCTTCTTTTCCCCTGCCCCACTGGTAACAGATGCAACTTAAAAGAGATTCCGGCTGGATACCAGGAAGAACTTTCTGAGGGCAAGAGCTGCTTGAGGGTAGAAAGGGGGTTGGACTAGAAGACCTCTGGGGGTCCCTTTCAACAGGGGCGGACTTTGCTCATAGGATGCCCTGAGCGAGGCCCAAACTTGCTGGCCCAAAATGGAAATTCTCAATTACGGATTGCCTCAGATTTGTGTCCCCCTGGGCTCGGCGACCTGTGATTCGACGCTGCTTCCGACTCTATGATCCAGATGCGAATCCTGCCTCGCCAGGTGGGCTGGACCGGGTGACCCCTGCGGGTCTCCTCCGGCACCTCTGCCGAAGTTTGACCCTAAGGCCATGAGCCCGTTGGGACGCTCCGCCGTGCAAACCTCCCCATTGGTAGGGAGAGAGACTCTTAATCTCAGGGCGGTGGGTTCGAGTCCCGCGTTGGGCAGAAGATTCTGCATTGCAGGGGGCTGGGCAGGATGACTCCTGCGTTCCCTTCCAACTCTACCATTCTTATTATTATTATATCATTATTATAAGGCTGTCATGCAATTTAATAACATTTTGATTTATTTTAATGTTTGTTGGAGGCCGCCCAGAGTGCCTGGGGGGACCTGGGCAGATGGGCGGGGTACAAATAAATTATTATTATTATTATTATTATTATTATTATTATTATTATTATTATTATTAGGATTCATTGCAAGGTGACTGGTGCAGGATCGTGGCCTTAGCCGCGTGCACTTTTAACCAAAGGGGGGGGGGGAGAGAGAGATTGCGACACTTCTCGTCTTCTTTCCTCTGCCGGACGACCCCTGCGCCCCTTTGCCCACGCACAGCCGGGATGCCCGGCTCCGGGGACCCCCGGGCGCCCCTCTCTCTGCCCCGAAGATTTGCCCCCCCGAGGGCTGATCTCCCTCCTCCCCAGGTGGCATTTGGGGCCCGGCAGACATGCAAATGAGGACTAATTGCCTCCGGGCCACATCAAAGCAGCCGAACTCCTCCGCCTCCTTACCTGCGCCGCAGCCCCGACGGCCATCCGTGGGCCCGGATCCTCGGGGGGGGGGGGGAGGGAAGCGGCAGGCTCACCTCCTGCGCCCGATCCTGAGTTGCGCGGGGAGAGGGAAGGACGCGCGCGTGCACACGCACAAACCCCTCCAAAGGAAAAATGTGGGAAGAAAGAGCCCGCGGGGCGCGATCTGCAAAAAAAGGGAAGGTGCGCGCACCCGGGCCCGACGCCCCAAGGGGGGGTCCCGCACGGGAGGATCGGGGCCGGCTCCTCGGGAGAAAGCTTGCCCCGCACCCCCACCCCGATCCCGCTTGCAAAGACCCCCCCAAAAAGGGAGAAGGAGAGGGGCGGCTTTTGCAAAACGGGCTGGTTCCGCCTGCTGGCCGTGCGCGCCGCCGGATTGCCCTGCTCGGCGGAGGGAGAGGGGAACTACATCTCCCAGCAGGCACCGGGCCCGGGGGGTGGGGGGGGAGAGAGAGAGAGAGCCTTGCAATTCAACGCTTCGGGCTTCCGTCGGGGCGCGAGGCGGCGAGGAGCGCGCGCGGAGGGAGCCGGCTGGGAGCAGCTGCGCGCGCACGAGGAATCGGGGGCTCCTTGAGGACTAGTGGATTGAGGAGGGTAGCAGAAGCACATACCCTTCCGCTTTTCTCCGATGAACATAGGGACGTCCTGTTTTTATTTATTTTAATAATAATAATAATAATAATAATAATTATAATTATAATTATAATTATAATTATAATTATAATTATATATAATAATATATATGACTGGGTTCCCCGGCCATTCTGGGCAGCTTCCAAAATATATAAAAACATAATAAAACAATTACAGGTAGATAGCCGTGTTGATCTGTCATAGTCAAAACAAAATATTTTTTCCCCTTCCAGTAGCACCTTAGAGACCAACTAAGTTTGTTCTTCTGAAGAAGTGTGCATGCACACGAAAGCTCATACCAAGGTATCTGAAGAAGTGTGCATGCACACGAAAGCTCATACCAAGAACAAACTTAGTTGGTCTCTAAGGTGCTACTGGAAGGGGGAAAATTATTTTGTTTTGATAATAAAACAATAAACAACTTCCTTATACTGGGCTGCCTTCAGATGTCTTCTAAAGGTTTTATAGTTACTTGACGCGGGTGGCGCTGTGGGTTAAACCACAGAGCCTAGGGCTTGCTGATCGGAAGGTTGGTGGTTCGAATCCCCGCGACGGGGTGAGCTCCCGTTGCTCGGTCCCTGCTCCTGCCCACCTAGCAGTTTGAAAGCACGTCAAAGTGCAAGTAGATAAATAGGTACCACTCTGGTGGGACGGTAAACGGCATTTCCGTGCGCTGCTCTGGTTCGGCAGAAGCTGCTTAGTCATGCTGGCCACATGACCCGGAAGCTGTACGCCGGCTCCCTCGGCCAATAATGCGAGATGAGCACCGCAACCACAGAGTCGGTCACGACTGGACCTAATGGTCAGGGGTCCCTTTACCTTTACCCCACACATCTTACTGGGTTGCGCCAGTCACTCTGGGCAGCTTCCAGCATATATAAAGGTAAAGGGATCCCTGACCATTAGGTTCAGTCGCGGACGACTCTGGGGTTGCAACATGATAGAATTTTTTTAAATCATGCATGTGGGGAAAGCAGAGAAAACAGTTTTCCTCCCTCTCTCATAGCATGAGAAACCATGGACATCCAATGCAGTTGAATCTTGGAGAATTCAGGACAGAGAAAAGGAAGTTTGCCTGACTTTGTTTCAGATGGATGTTTCCCTGTGTTTGGTGTTTTAATTTGTTGGAAGCTGCCCAGAGTGGCTGGGGAAACCCAGTCAGATGGGTGGCATAATAATAATTATGTTGTTGTTGTTCAGTCGTTCAGTCGTGTCCGACTCTTCGTGACCCCATGGACCAGAGCACGCCAGGCACGCCTATCCTTCACTGCCTCCCGCAGTTTGGCCAAACTCATGTTGGTCGCTTTGAGAACACTGTCCAACCATCTCATCCTCTGTCGTCCCCTTCTCCTTGTGCCCTCCATCTTTCCCAACATCAGGGTCTTTTCTAGGGAGTCTTCTCTTCTCATGAGGTGGCCAAAGTACTGGAGCCTCAACTTCAGGATCTGTCCTTCTAATGAGCACTCAGGGTTGATTTCTTTAAGAATGGATAGGTTTGATCTTCTTGCAGTCCATGGGACTCTGAAGAGTCTCCTCCAGCACCAGAATTCAAAAGCATCAATTCTTCGGCGATCAGCCTTCTTTATGGTCCAGCTCTCACTTCCATACATCACTACTGGGAAAACCATAGCTTTAACTATACGGACCTTTGTTGGCAAGGTGATGTCTATGCTTTTTAAGGTGCTGTCTAGGTTTGTCATTGCTTTTCTCCCAAGAAGCAGGCGTCTTCTAATTTCGTGACTGCTGTCACCATCTGCAGTGATCATGGAACCCAAGAAAGTGAAATCTCTCACTGCCTCCATTTCTTCCCCTTCTATTTGCCAGGAGGTGATGGGACCAGTGGCCATGATCTTAGTTTTTTTGATGTTGAGCTTCAGACCATATTTTGCGCTCTCCTCTTTCACCCTCATTAAAAGGTTCTTTAATTCCTCCTCACTTTCTGCCATCAAGGTTGTATCATCAGCATATCTGAGGTTGTTTATATTTCTTCCAGCAATCTTAATTCCGGTTTGGGATTCATCCAGTCCAGCCTTTCGCATGATGAATTCTGCATATAAGTTAAATAAGCAGGGAGACAATATACAGCCTTGTCGTACTCCTTTCCCAATTTTGAACCAAGAGTGTTTTAGGACCAGGACATTTGCAGAGAAACCAAAATGCTTGTTTACAAAGCTGTAACAACCTTACTGTACGCTTGTGAAACATGGACCACTTACAAACGCCATCTCCAACTCCTCAAAAGATTCCATCAACTGTGTCTCTGAAAAATTTTACACATCACCTGGGAAGACAGGCGAACTAATGCTAGTGTACTGGAAGAAGCAAAGATCACCAGCGTTGAAGCAATGATTCTTCAACATCTACTTCGTTGGACTGGTCATGTTGTGCGGATGCCGGATGATCGTCTTCCAAAGCAACTATTCTGAACTTAAAAATGGGAAGCGTAATGCTGGTGGTTAACAAAAGAGGTTTAAAGACTCTCTGAAGGCAAATCTTAAAAAATGTAGTATAAACACTGACAGCTGGGAAACACTGGCCTGCGAGCGCTCCAGTTGGAGAAAAGCCTTTGCCAAAGGTGTCATGGGATTTGAAGACGCTCGAACTCAGGACGCAAGGGAGAAATGCGCTAAGAGGAAGGCATGTTTGGCAAACCCTCACCAGGATCAACTCCTGCCCAGAAACCAATGTCCCCACTGTGGAAGGATGTGTGGATCCAGAATTGGCCTCCACAGTCACTTATGGACTTATTGTTAAAACCGTGTTCATGGACAACAATTTTACTCAGCGATGAGGGATTGCCAAAGAAGAGAGGAAGAAGAAGAAGGTGATAATGATAATAATAATAATAATAATAATAATAATAATAATAATGCATCATATTGCATTGTAACAATGGAAATTGCAATAAAAATGATCAAACACACACAAATAATTTCCTTCTGTGCCAAATGGATCCCAGCATTGCACATATCAAGGGGAGATGGGGCGGGGGGGGGGATGTTTGTGTGAGGGTGAATGACAACCTGGACCAAAGGAGAGCAAGTGACCTGCTGGGGGCTTTGGATTCTTTGCAGAGATGAGCTGGAGACCAGGAAGTAGGGATAAGCCCAGATCCGTGTTTTGGGCAGGAGGGCGTGATGGAAATGCCAGCAGGGGAGGCCTCTGCAGACAAAGTCTGGGCTCAGTAGCTCAGAGACCCCCAGCGGCACATCCGAGGTACACAAAAACACCTCCGGGTCACTGAGCAGGTGGGGCAGCTCCCCCCAGGCCTCCTTTTTTTGGTCATATTACAGATTTTTATATGATGGATGGGTGTTCTGTAATATTTATTAACACTATTGTGGAATGCAAGTTAGTCGTGGCTTTTGGTTAGAACAATAAACCTATTAACTTGAATTTCTGCATTTTCATCTTTATTGGTTTTTTAAAATACATCACAGTTATCCTTCTCCATCAAAAATATACACAAAAGAAATACTGAAGTGTTGGAAATAAAAGTAAAGTTGCATAGTGAAGCACTGAGACTTCCTTTCACCCCAACATGGGTCCTCTACATTTATGTATTAACTGCATATTGAATAATGTATAATTTATATTTATCCATTATTTATGTCACATTGCAGGAGTCAGGTGTTTGCAGGGATCTTTTAGGTATTGTCTGTATTTATCCCACTCTCTGTTAAATTTTTGGTCGTCATGATTCCTAATTTTCCCTGTTAATCTTGCCATCTCAGCGTACTCAAATAATTTCGTCTGCCATTCCATTTTTGTCAGTATATTATCTCCTTTCCAGCATTGGGCTAATAGCATTCTCGCGGCCGTGGTTGCATCCTCTATAATAATCTCCCTGTGTCCCTGCGTCCGCCGTCTGTGTGTCAGTGGAAATCGCAACTGCGCATGCGCTCCACTGACACACGGATTGGAGCGCAGAGAGGAGGAGGAGCCTGAGGTTGGAGCGCAGCGTGAGCCTCCGAACCTCTCCGCTTCAGCCGCAATGGCGGCCGCTCCCCGCGCGCTGCTGCTTCTCCCCCTCCCTTCTTTCTCCCCGCCTCAGCCGCCCGTGGCGGCGGCGGGGAGGGCGGCCGTTGCCGGGGCTGCCGGCGGGGCAGCGGCAACAGGCAGCTCCGCCATGGTGGTGGCTTGGCCGCCTGAGGCGGGGAGAAGGAAGCGCCTCGGGTCCCCATCGCCGCCGCTAGCGCCCATTATTAATGGGCTTAATTCAACTAGTACATGAATAACGTCCTCAAATCAAATGGTATATCTACTCCCATAATACCTAGGAGAAAGACTTCAGGCTTGCTGGCAAAGGTTAATTTAAACATGTTTTTTAGCTCATTGTAAATCATATCCCAAAATCCCTTATCGTTTTGCATTCCCACCACATATGATACATAAAAGGTAAAGGTAAAGGTAAATAGCGGTACCTATTTATCAACTTGCACTTTGAGGTGCTTTCGAACTGCTAGGTTGGCAGGAGGAGGGACTGAACAACGGGAGCTCACCCCATCACAGGGATTTGAACCGCCGACCTTCTGATCAGCAAGCCCTAGGCTCTGGTTTAACCCACAGCGCCACCTGGGTCCCTTATATCAGTGTTTCTCAACCTTGGGTCCCCAGATGTTGTTGGACTACAACTCCCATCATCCCTGACCACTGGTCCTGCTAGCTATGGATGATGGTAGTTGTAGTCCAACAACATCTGGGGACCCAAGGTTGAGAAACACTGCCTTATATGATACATAGTTCCTTCTATTGCTTTGCATTTCCAGCGCAAGTTAGAGCTGGTTCTGTATATTTTTGCTAACTTGCTGATTGTCAAATACCAGCAGTGGAGCATTTTCATACAGTTTTCTTTAAGGGTATAACACGCCGTGAACTTTTAAGTCCACTCCCCAGAGTTTATCCCATGCTGATCTTTGAATGTTATATCCAAAATCTCTAGCCCATTGAATTGTCACTGATTTTACTTCCTCGTCTTTCACTGACCAGTCCAACAAAATCCTATCCATTTCTCCTTACTTATTGCTTATTCACTTGGAATAATTCATCCCTGCATCTTTGCATGTTTCTCCTCCTGGGCTGTGACGCTTGATGGCTTACATTTCAGATTCTTTCCTTTCGTTACGTTGGCCCTTTTCTGTTTGTTAAGAGATCAATTAAAATAGAAAAAGGATTTTGGGAGGCAGGAGACGGAGGGAGGGCAGAATCCCCCCAGGAGCAAAAGGGGAGGAGATGGGAAGGGCATCTAAAGACCTTCTCCCACCTCCATCCTCCCCCCCACCCCCCACCCCCCGCAGATTGTGTGGCCAGGTTCTTTCCTGGATTCAGGCTCTGGATCCTGGGATTTGGGGAGGAGGGGGAGCGAAGTGGGCCAGTGGGGGGTTTCCGTCTGACTGGGCAGAGTGAACCCAGAAAGCTGCCTTGACGTGGGGAAGAATCCTCCAATCCCAGAGGCCCCAGGTGTCTCCCAAGTTGGCGACTCTTGCAGGCTATAAAGGCCCCCATCTCCTCCGCTCTTCAGTTCCTGTCCCCCGGAGCAGAGAGCTCATCCACCTCCCCCCCCCCCGGCTGGAGCATCAGGTAAGTGGGGGGGGGTCTGCAGAGTGGGGTGGAGGGACTTGCACTGGGGTGGAGGCTGAGACCCGATGGTGCCTGGAGGGGAGACTCATTTATTTCCCCCCTTTCCGAAACAAGGGAGTTTTGGGTGGTCGGTGAACGCTTTGAACGTAAAAAAATAAAAACAAAGAAGCGCATCTTCTGGTTCAGGCCAATGTTCCATTTAGTCCAGCATCCTCTTCTCACAGTGGCCACCCAGATGGCTCTTCTGAGACACCCACAATCAGGATTCGAACGCAAGACCACTGCTCCCTTGTGGCTTCAAGCAACTGGGATTCATTGCTGCCTCCAACTGTGGAGGAAGAGCATAGCCATTGCGGCTAATAGCCACAGACAGCTTTATCCTCAATTAATTTGTCCAACCTTTGTTGAAGTTGGTGGCCATCTCTGCCTCACGTGGCAGGGAGTTCCATAGTTCAACTATGCGATTGTGTGAAGAAAGACTTTCTTTCTCCTGTCCTGAAAGCTCCAGCTTTCTCAGTCCTTCTGAACTTTTTCCAGGGACAGGCTGGCTGGCCCAGACTCCGCAAGCGGCGCCGTCCCTCCGAAGAGATGCAGGAGAAAGCGCGTCCGCCCAGGCCTTGCCCCAGGTTGGTCCTGGGCATCTTGGCATGGCTCTGCCTCTGGGAAACTCTGGCGCTGGATGACGGGTAAGGAATGGATGCCTCAACCCCCCCCTCCTCCTTCTGGGGCTGTCCATGTCTGAGCAGGCGCTGTTAGTACTTATTTTGTGTGTGTGCGTGCGCGCGTTTTTCCTTTATCATTTCACTTTTATAAATTAAAAAATAATATTTATTAAAACATATGTATATGTTTGTGTTTTTAATCTGTTTGTGTAAAATAGAAAATCCAACTATCTATCTACCTACCTACCGGTATCTATCTATCTATCTATCTATCTATCTATCTATCTATCTATCATCTATCTATCTACAGTATATATATAATAATATTTATTAAATTTTAAAACATATAAGAAAAAGACCACCCCTTCAGTGATGTATGTATGGTGTATTGCGGGGTGGCCTTGAGCTACAGGGTGGCAATTTCAAAAGTCTATATCAGAGCTTGCAAACCAATGTTCTGGGTTCCTCCTCCCTCCTGCGTGGGGGTGTGAGCACCCTGTTGCAACAGTTTAATAAAGATCAGGCTTACTAGCTGCTTTGCTTCTCAATATTCTCTGGTTGGCCTCTGTTATTTTCTCCTTCCGATAGGGAACCCACTTAAGGACTCTGTACGGGCTCTTGGATACCCCAGAAGGGATAAAGGAGCAGTTTTTTTCCTTATAACACCATGGTTGTTCAAAGTGGTACCCATGTGCTTTAGTCAAATGGTGAAGATGTTCAATTTTAATATTTCCCTGGAAGCCGCCCAAAGTGGCTGGGGAAACCTAGACAGATGGTTGGGGTATAAATAATGAATTATTATTATTATTATTATTATTATTATTATTATTATTATTTGGCCTAAGCGGTCCAGAGTAAACCTATTGAAGCCAGTGAGCTTCTTTGGCTCCTGCCGGCGAAGGCAGGAGACGCTTGATGCCAATTCCCAGTCGGAAGGAGAAGGCTGGCATGGAGGTTCTGGGCAGGAAGGCCAGGGGTGCCCGTCCGGCACCCAGCTGCTGTTCCCTCAAGGGCCTCGTCCCCCCCCCCGCAGGCGCTGGTGCGAGAGGATGGTGCAGGTGATGGAGGAGGAAGTGGTCAGCCCCCGGCGGGAGGAGCTGGTGCCCTGCGCAGATGTCTACCAGTACAACATGGCGGGCTGGCACCTCGACCAGGACCGCATGCGCCAGGCAGGAGGCACAACCAGCATGTGCTACATCTACAAGTGAGTAGGGCAGCTGGGGGTGGGCAAGGAGAAGGGGAGAACCCCCCCCCGACATGAGCTAGAAGAGGGCGGGAGAATCGGGGCAGACCCTCCAAGTGCCCCTATTTTCCAGGGACATCCCTGATTTAGAGAAACCGTCCCAGTTTCTGATTTGACCCCAGAATGTCCCGCTTTTCCTTAGGACATCCCTGTTTTCATTGGAGAAATGTTGATCTGACCCCTGAGCCGTCTGAAGGCAATCCTGTATAGGGAAGGGGTTGCTTTTAAAAAAATGTTTAATGTTTCAATATGTTTTTATATTTTTCGGAAGCTGCCCAGAGTGGCTGGGGCAACCCAGTAAGATGGGTGGGGTATAAATATTAAAATTATCATTGTGGAATGGGACGTCCCTATTTCCATCGGAGAGATGTTGGAGGGTATGTAGGAGGGGGGAAGAGGGAAGGCTCTTGCCTGCGATTCCTGCATTGCAGGGGGTTGGACTAGATGGCCCCTGGGGGTCCCTTCCAACTGTACAATTCTACAATTCTATAGACGCAGCTCCTGTACAGTGGTACCTTGGTTCTCAAACGCCTTGGTTCTCAAACGCTGAAAACACGGAAGTAAGTGTTCCGGTTTTCGAACGCTTTTCGGAAGCTGAACGTCCAATGTAGTTGTCAGCTATTGTTTCCGGGGAGCCTGCACCAATCAGAAGCTGCGCCTGGGTTTCTGAACATTTCAAACAGATGTCAAACGGACTACTGGAACGGATTAAGTTTGGCACTTTTGTTTTTGGTATTTATTTTGCGTTTTTGTTTTTTGAGGCTATTTCGGTTAATTTGTTTTTGTGGCTGTGTGGAACCCAATTCAACTACTGATTGATTGATTGATTGTGTGACTGCAAAAATGGATAAAAGCCCCCCATCCAAACAATGACTATCATCAGTGCAGGTAAGAAAAAGGATTAATCTTAATTTTTATCATCTACAATACTGTCTTATTTATTTTATAGCAAGGTACATTGATCATTGCTTTCATTTTATGGATCAATGCTCTCGTTAGATAGTAAAATTCATGTTAAATTGCTGTTTTAGGGGTTGTTTTTTTAAAGTCTGGAACGGATTAATCCGGTTTGCGTTACTTTCTATGGGAAAGCGTGTGAGGTTTTTGAGCTTTAACAAAGCTTGGTCTGTCGCCCTTCCCCACAGGGATGACATCACGTCCGGGGCTTATCTATGTTCCCGTCATGTGATGTTTGTATCAGTGTATAAATATGATGCTTGTATCGGACTACGTGGGTTGAGCGGTTCGTCCTTCAGCTGCCCAGTGGATGGGTCACATCTTTCTGGGCACGAAGCCCTTAAACCTAATAAATCTTAATAATCAGCCGGACTTTGCTGTTTGATTTATTAGCCAGGCTCATTAAACTTCTTCCGTTTGCAAAATGCTCTGCAATCCTTTGATGAAGAGGTGAAGAAAGTTTGGAAAGCAGTGTCCATCGCAGAGAAGCGTGTGGGCGAGGAACAACGCAACGAAAGATACCAGCTGTGGGTGCCGGGGGTTCGTTAACCCCACACTTCAGCCCGTTGCGTTTGATTTTGGTCGGAAAAAGACCGTTAATCAGAACAAAGCGTGCCTTGGTTTTGGAACACTTTGCTTTTGGAACAGACTTCCGGCACGGATTAAGTTTGAGAACCAAGGTACCACTGTATTGCAAAGGGTGGGGCCCACCTGACGGGGATGTCGTCTGGGTTTCAAGGTAAGGCAGATGCTTCCAACGCTTTGGAAAAGCTCTCTGTAAAGACGAAGGGTGGTTATTATTTGGGAAGACCGACTTCAGTCGTGGACCACGGCTGTTTTACGTACGTTGGGATAAACGACCCCACAACGTGAGCCAGTTTCTTGTCCTCCTTTCCTACGTGACAAATCAGAGCTTTGTCATCTTCTTCTTCTTCTTCTGCCGTTCTGTCCTTGCAGGCCAGAGGACACGAGACCCACACTCTGGAACCGCACGGTGCGCGCTTGCTGTGAGGGCTGGAGCGGGCCCCATTGCTCGGAGGGTAAGGCTGCCCCAGAGCCGGGTGGGTGGGTGCCCATTCTCCGGAGCCCCCCTTTCCACGGCTCCTCGAAATCTCTTGCGACCAAGCAGCTTTCCTTGCCTGGGTGGGGTGTCTTATTGGCATCTAGAATAGGACTAATTTCACCAACTGAAGCAGCTGAGTGGGCACAGGTAAGGCCACCTCATAGGTAAATGTGTGTGTATGCTTGTCGTTTAGTCGTGTCCAACTCTTCGTGACCCCCTGGACCAGAGCACGCCAGACACTCCTGTCTTCCACTGCCTCCCGCAGTTGGGTCAGACTCATGTTGGTAGCTTCGAGAACACTGTCCCACCATCTCGTCCTCTGTCGTCCCCTTCTCCTTGTGCCCTCAATCTTTCCCAACATCAGGGTCTTTTCCAGAGAGTCTTCTCTTCTCATGAGGTGGCCAAAGTATTGGAGCCTCAGCTTCAGGATCTGTCCTTCCAGTGAGCACTCAGGGCTGATTTCCTTCAGAATGGAGAGGATTGATCTTCTTGCAGTCCATGGGACTCTCAAGAGTCTCCTCCAGCACCAGAATTCAAAAGCATCCATTCTTCGGCGATCAGCCTTCTTCATGGTCCAGCTCTCACTTCCATACATCCCTACTGGGAAAACCACAGCTTTAACTATACGGACCTTTGTCGGCAAGGTGATGTCTCTGCTTTTTGAGATGTTGTCTAGGTTTGTCATCGCTTTTCTCCCAAGAAGCAGGCGTATTCTAATTTCGTGACTTGGGATCATGGAACCCAAGAAAGTGAAATCTCTCACTGCCTCCATTTCTTCCCCTTCTATTTGCCAGGAGGTGATGGGACCAGTGGCCATGATCTTAGTTTTTTTGATGTTGAGCTTCAGACCATATTTTGCGCTCTCCTCTTTCACCCTCGTTAAAAGGTTCTTTAATTCCTCCTCACTTTCTGCCATCAAGGTTGTGTCATCAGCATATCTGAGGTTGTTGATATTTCTTCCGGCAATCTTAATTCCGGCTTGGGATTCATCCAGTCCAGCCTTTCGCATGATGAATTCTGCATATAAGTTAAAATAAGCAGGGAGACAATATACAGCCTTGTCGTACTCCTTTCCCAATTTTGAACCAATCAGTTATTCCATATCCAGTTCTAACTGTAGCTTCTTGTCCCACATAGAGATTTCTCAGGAGACGGATGAGGTGATCAGGCACTCCCATTTCTTTAAGAACTTGCCATAGTTTGCTGTGGTCGACACAGTCAGAAGCTTTTGCGTAGTCAATGAAGCAGAAGTAAATGGGTTTTTTACTTCTTTTTTAATCTCAGTTGATATTATCCCTAATAAGAAGGCTTCTGGTCATTTTGTGAATGGGACACCCCTATTTTCATTGGAGAAATGTTGGAGGGTATGGAGTTATCCAACCCCTGAGCTATCTGAAGGCAGCTCTGTATAGGGAAGTTTTTTTTTTATGTTTAATGTTTTATTATGTTTTTATATATGTTGGGGGGGGGACATAATAAAACATTAAACATTTTTTTTTAAAAAAACCCTTCCCTATACATATATATGTTGGAGGGACGCGGGTGGCGCTGTGGGTTAAACCACAGAGTCTAGGGCTTGCTGATCAGAAAGTCGGCGGTTCGAATCCCTGCGACGGGGTGAGCTCCCGTTGCTCGGTCCCAGCTCCTGCCCACCTAGCAGTTCGAAAGCACGTCAAGTGCAAGTAGATCAATAGGTACCACTCCGGCGGGAAGGTAAATGGCGTTTCCGTGCGCTGCTCTGGTTCGCCAGAAGCGGCTTTGTCATGCTGGCCACATGACCCGGAAGCTGTATGCCAGCTCCCTCAGCCAGTAAAGCGAGATGAGCGCCGCAACCCCAGAGTCGTCCACGACTGGACCTAATGGTCAGGGGTCCCTTTACCTTTATATATGTTGGAAGCTGCCCAGACCCAGAGTGACTGGGGCGACCCAGTAAGATGTGTGGGATATAAGTGGGAAAATTATTATGATGGAACGGGACGTCCCTGTTTTCATTGGAGAAATGTTGGAGGGTATGGAGTTATCCAACCCCTGAGCTATCTGAAGGCAGCTCTGTATAGGGAAGGTTTTTAAAAATGTTTAATGTTTTATTATGTTTTTATATATGTTGGAAGCTGCCCAGAGTGACTGGGCGACCCAGTAAGGTGTGTGGGGTATAAATGGGAAAATTATTATGATGGAACGGGACGTCCCTGTTTTCATTGGAGAAATGTTGGAGGGTACGGGTTTCTCTTTCTCATCTCTTCCTTCCTGCCGTTCCAGGAAAGGCCTCTCTGGGCCGCTGCTTCTCCACCTGGCAATGCCAAGACCTGCCTGGACTGCAGAACGTCTCCCTGCTTGGCATGGAGGAGTGTTGCCAACGCCCGTGGGGGCACAGCTGGCAGAACAGCTCCTCCCAGCTCTGCTTCAGCTGCTCCCGCCTGCCTCTGAAAGGTGGGCACCCTCAGGTCTCCTCCTCCTTTGCCAACCGGGTGCCCACTGGACTACAGCACCGGAGCCCAGAGTGGGCAGCGGAATTCCCTGGGGGGGGGGTCGCTAAGAGGCAAGGGGGTGGCAGTGGGGTGCCGGAGGTGGGTCCTTCCGAGCTGGCTTCGTCTGTACAGCGTAAGACTCGTAATCTCAGGGTCACAGGTTCAAGTTCCACACTGGGTGAAGGATTCCTGTATCGCAAGGGGTTGGACTAGATGACCGTCGGGTCCCTTCCAATTCTAGGACTCTGTGAAATATCCGTTAATGTTCATTGATCATGACTGAGCAGGCCAGAGCCTTGAGCGAAGCACTTCCCCTGCTTCGTATTGAAAAAGGTTCATCTCTTATCGCCTTCAAAGATTCTTCCTTTGGTCACATTCCCTGTTTGGGGAAGTTTTTAATGACCGGTGTTTTAATGTGTTTTGAATCTCTTGTTGGAAGCCGCCCAGAGTGGCTGGGGAAACCCAGCCAGATGGGTGGGGTATAAGTAATAAATTATTATAATTATTAGTAGTATTAGCATTATTACATTTGTTTTTCCGATTCTGAGTCGTCACAAGACAGCCAGTTATTGGTAACGACTATTGATTTTTTAAAAAAAAAACAATTAGTTGTGCATCTGGGATAGGTGAAGTTTTACCTATCAATAAATAGGCTGTGCTTTAAATTTCCTTCACCCAGGGGCGTAGCAAGGGGGGGCGATGGGGGCGGGCCGCCCTGGGTTCCACCCCAGAGGGGGGTGACACTTTAAAAAAAAATTAAAAATTTTTTTTTTTAAATTTTCTTTTTTTAAAAAACTTTATTGGAAAAAAGAGATAATACACACACACACACACACACACACACACACACAACCCCCCACACCTCACAAAGTGGCACCATCAGAGGGGGGTGACACTTCTTTATTTTTTTTATTTTTTATTTTTAAAAAATTAAATTTTAACTTTATTGAAAAAAAAAGAGATAATAGACACACACACACAAAACCCCCCCCACCTCGCAAAGTGGCACCATCATTTTTTGGGGGTGGGGGTGACTTGCTATGCCACTGGGTGCAGCTCTGCCAGTGCCCTGGCAAAGTGGTGGTGGTGGGGGTGACAAAAAAAATTCCGCCCCGGGTACCACCTGGGCTGGCTACGCCTCTGCCTTCACCCTTATGTTTTCGCTAGTAGGAAACATAATCGTGACACAATTGGTCAGTAAAGTATTTTTATTTATTTACTTGATGGGGGGGCAGCTGCACCCCTGCCCTCCCAGCTACGCCCATGTGCCAGGGTATAAAATGAATTTTTTTCACCCAGGGAAGCACAAAGGGGACATTTTGTAATGATTCTGGGAGAGCAGGATGAATGAAAGAAGAACATGTCATTTTTTGTCTTTTTGAGGCCACTTTCCTAAGTTGCTCCTCTCAGCCCCCCCTCGCAAGCCTGCTACAAACGGGGGTTATTGGGCTGCTGTTTTTAATTTTGATTATATATTTTGCGGTTTTGTATTTTGATTTTCTTCTGTGAACCACCCTTAGACCCCCGGGTATAGGGCAGCATATAAATTCAACAAGTAAATAAATATGCTTGAAAATACTTTTCACGCGGCGTCACCGTCCGTCCATTTTGTAGAATTGATTAAATAGTTTTAACTGGGCTTTTGAATAAATGTGCAATTAATTGTCACCGTTTTGTCGGGAGCAGCCCAGAGTTGCTAGGGAAACCTGGCCAGATGAGTGGGGTATTAATAATAATAATAATAATAATAATAATAATAATAATAATAGTTGTTGTTGCTGTTATTTTGAATTTTATGGTGCTTTTAACTTCCTCTTTTTTTAAAATAATAATAATAATTTTTATTAAGTTTTCCAAACAGTAAACAAAACTTAACACATACTTATCACATACTAAAACAAATAAAAATACAACAATAAACACATATATCTTCCTTTTCCCCTTCTTCTTTCCTTATCTTCTTAATTTGACTTCCTCCTGTCCCTCCTACTGCGTTTCATTGTAATTCATCTTTAGCAATTTCCTATCATCTTCCAATATTATTTCTCTTTTTGACTATTACTATTTCTTATTTTGACTTAACTCTTATATATTTCCTTACTCATATTACTATCATACCCCATCTTAATCATATATCATAAATTTTACTTAACTAATCTTATTTCTACTCTGCAAACTACCACATCTTCCAGCTTTTTTCTAACTTTAAATCTTACAATCATTTTTAATATTTTAACTTCCTCTGTGGGTTGTGCAAACCACTATTTTTAATAATGCTTTTTTATAGGTTAGGGGGTGCAAGAGCCCTCTCCCCTCCTGAAGTCGCCGGCAACTGGCCTTCAGACTCTGCAGGCAGAGCACAGCCGTCCTGCCTAGTAGCCATCAATAGCCTCCCCTCCCAATAGCCCTCATCCTCTTTTAAAGCCATCCAGGTTGGCGGCCATCACAACCTCATGTGGCAGGGAGTTCCGCCGTTCAACTCTGTGCTGCACAAAGAAGGGACTTTCTCTGATCTGATCTCGACCCGCAGTTCCCCGCCAGGCCTGTCCTCTTCCCCCTGACAGCTCTCGTCCCTCTTTCTCCCCAGATGACCTGCCTTCGCCCTTCCTGCTCCGGCCACCGTCCCCCACGGCGCTTCTGGTCAGCTCGGCACTGCACCGCCGGCACCGGCACCCCTTTGCCACCTGTGCCACCTGGGCCGGCTTCCACTACCGCAGCTTCGACGGCAAACACTTCCGCTTCCACGGCACCTGCGCCTACACCTTGGCGGCCGCCTCTGACGGCACCTGGGCCGTCTACCTGTCCGCCGGCGGCGAGAACTGCAAGCCCGGCCGCTGCCGTAAGGTGAGGGACGCCAGCCCCACATGCCAGGTGGGGCCAGAGGTGGGCAGGCCCTGGATCTCTGCCCCTGTCCCAAACACGTCCGTTCTGCAGGGAGGACGGCGAGGAGGGCGGCCAGATTTCGCACCCAGAACCAGTGGTGGGTGGGTGGGTGGGTGGCTGGTTGCTTGTTGCTTGTTGCAGCTGCTGGTAGGGCGGAAGGCAGGGAGGCTGGCAGTAGGTGGCGCCAGAGCCAATGAAAGGCAGAAGTCAACTGCTGTGTCCTATAAGGGCAGGGGTCAGCAGAGTGGCTGGGGAAACCCAGCCAGATGGGCAGGGTATAAATTATAAATTATTATTATTATTATTATTATTATTATTATTATTATTATTATTATTATTTTCAGCAGGGGGCCAGTCCACTGTCCCTCAGACCTTGTGGGGGCCCGGACTATATTTTTGGGGGGAGAAATGAAGGAATTCCTATGCCCCACAAATAACCCAGAGATGCATTTTAAATAAAAGGACACATTCTACTCATGTAAAAACACAGTGATTCCCGGACTGTCCATGGGCCGGATTGAGAAGGGGATTGGGCCGCATCCGGCCCATGGGCCTTAGGTTGCCTACCCCTGGCTTAGAGCCTCTAAAACCCTCTGAGGCCCTGGCAGTGGGCATGGGGAGTTCAGTGGCGCTGTGTGTGCACCAGGGGAAGGTGTCGAGGGCACAATTGTGCCCCTGGAAAACATATTGGCAGCTGCTGATCTATGAGACCAGGCTCCAAGGCAGCTGGAACATCCTTTTCTTCCTTTTCTGAGATCTGAGAGTGGCTGAGGAGACTTTCTTTCTACCTCAGCAGCAGACACCTGGTATCCGTTGCACACCTGATGCTTCTCAGTGAGGCTGGTGGGGCAGTGCCCCCTAACCTACAGCAGACAAGCCTCCGCTGCCCAGAAGAACTAGTTTCTGGCAGCCATAATGATACGGAGTGGGTGCCTCAGAGCATGTGCCGAGTTCCTTCCTTCGCCTCAGAGTAGAAATGCTGCCTTAATTCTATTAAGGCTTACCATTTTTTCCGTATTTTTTATTAAAACTTTTTTTGATACAACAAGATAAAAATGGTGGGAAAAGAAGGAAGGAAAGAGAAAAGGAAAGGAAGGAAGAAAAAGAAAAGAGCTTACTAATTGCTTTTTTAATGATTGTTTCCACTCCCCGCCCCCTCATGTTTTAGTTGTTCTTATTTTTATCTGTGAGATGCCTTGAGTCCCTGCCAGGGAAAAAGGTGAAGTATGTATGTATGTATGTATGTATGTATGTATAAATAAAATAAAATAAAATAAAATAAAATAAAATAAAATAAAATAAAATAAAATAAAATAAAATAAAATAAAATAAAATAAAATAAAATAAAATAAAAGTTAGGTTGAGTGAAGCGGCCACCTCAGGCAGCTGAGTTCAGGTGTCATGAAAGGGCAGAGCGTTATAATTTAATATTATTTATTGTCTGTAAATATTATTTATTGTCAATAAATAATATTATTTATTGCATACCCCGCCTGATGGGTGGGGTATAAATAATAAAATTACAATGATTATTTTTCACTCCTAGGAAGAGGCACTGGCGCGATTCTCTTTCTCCTAGGGAGAGACCCCCCTCAAAATAGTGTCGGCCGCCCTTGGCTCTTAACCCTTTACCTTGCTTGGCTTTTTGGGGGAGGGGGGACAGGGCACCCAGAATGCCTTGGGCCAGCCCTGGGACTCTGGCCAGAGCAGGATTTGGGAGCCCCCCAACCTCACGAGACCCTCTCTCCCCACCAGGACCTTCGCCTGCTGTTCGGCCTCGACCTGGTCGTGGCTCAAGGACGGGACGTCTCGGTGAACGGCGCTGCGGTGCCTGAGGGGGAGCCCCGCTTGCAGAAAGGTGAGGAAGCAGGGCCGACGGTGGCGAGATGGGTGAAGCCTTTTTAAAAAACATTTTTTAATTTTATTACACAAACATTACAAGCATAACATACAAAAAAAATGTTAAAAAACCCAACTAATCGTACATTACATATTTCTTTTTTTAAAAAAAAATAATTTTTATTGGTTTTTACAGTTTTTATAAGCACATAACATAGCGGTTAAATTTTCATACTTCCCCCCTCTCACTGTGGGAAGCCAAGATCCACCCCCCCTCTCACAGGGGTATACATATTCATTATACATTTAACCTTACTCGTATTTTTCAATAACATTGCTTGGGCCTGGCCCAATGAAGGCAAGGAATAAATGCATCTGGGCAGAATTTCGAGGCGTCTCTCATCCAAGCCATGTGTGCCTGTGAAAGAGAGAGTGAATCCCAGTTTAGTTGCAGCGTCAATACCAAGTCCTCTCCGGCTTTATCCCAGGGATCAGTGTTTGGTGGCTGGGAGACTTCATCTTCGTTGAAAGCGGCCTGGGGGTGCGGGTCAAGTTCGATGGGCGCGACACCGTCTACGTCACCATCGGGGCAGACCTGAAAGGAGCCACCCGAGGGCTGTGTGGGGTCTACGACGACGACCCTGCAGGTAAAGACCGCAGGGGGACACCTGCACTTTTCCCTCATCCATGGAGGGGAGACAGAAGGGAGAGTTCTCACTTCTGACACCATGTTGCTCTTCCTCAAAGGTCCAAAACGCTCGCCAGCATTGGACCAAGGTAGCCACCCTCTGGGTTTTGTATCGGGAGTGGGTGGGTGGTATTCATTAGAAGGCAGTCTGCAAAACTTTTTTTGGGGGGGGGATTAAACCACTGAAAAAGTTGTGGGGGGGAGGGATCAGGCTGGTTTCCCACAAAGCAAATGAGAAGAGCCCCTCTACCTTTCGACTCATTTCTCAGGCTCTGCAAATGCAAGGAACATTTAAAAAAAATCAAAGCTGGGGATCTGGAGATTATGGTTCATCCTTTGATGGGGGGGGTAACTGCCCCCCTTGCTTTCTCCCTTGCTACCCCAATCCCTGTGGATGCCCCAGGGCAAACAGTGGGAGACTCCATGGCTGGAGCCACTTAAAATCACAGAACTGCAAAATTGGAAGGGACAACCAAGCTCATCTAAACCAATCCCTTACAATTGTTGGTGCAAGAAAAAAAAATAGGTATAAAAGGAGAACTCCTGTCAGTCAAGATCCAAATTTGGTTAGAGAACCCCAGCAGAGATTTAAAACCACAAAATATGCAGCAAAGCAAAGCGTGGAAGTATAGGCTGTTAGACCGTTAAAAGATGCCCCTGTGAGTTCCAAAAATTTCCCTCTTATAATAATAAAATAATAATAATAATAATAATAATAATAATAATAATAATAATAATTTATTATTTGTACCCCGCCCATCTGGCTGAGTTTCCCCCGCCACTCTGGGCGGCTCCCAATCGAATGTTAAAACAATACAGCATTAGATATTAAAAACTTCCCTAAACAGGGCTGCCTTCAGATGTCTCTTAAAAATAGGATAGCTGCTTATTTCCTTGACATCTGCTGGAAGGGCGTTCCACAGGGCGGGCGCCACTACCAAGAAGGCCCTCTGCCTGGTTCCTGTAGCTTTGCTTCTTACAATGAGGGAACCGTCAGAAGGCCCTCAGCGCTGGATCTCAGTGTCCGGGCTGAACGGTGGGGGTGGAGACACTCCTTCAGGTATATAGGACCGAGGCCGTTTAGGGCTTTAAAGGTCAGCACCAACACTT
The DNA here is from genome assembly GCA_034641395.1 of Darevskia armeniaca. Classification (NCBI taxonomy): domain Eukaryota; kingdom Metazoa; phylum Chordata; class Lepidosauria; order Squamata; family Lacertidae; genus Darevskia; species Darevskia armeniaca. The sequence continues at coordinate 66,369 of JAWWNF010000947.1, forward strand.
TGAATTGTGCTCAGAAACGTACTGGGAGACAATGTAGATCTCTCAGGGCCGGTGTTATGTGGTCCCAGCGGCCACTCCCAGTCACCAGTCTAGCTGCTGCATTCTGGATTAATTGCAGTTTCCGGGTCACCTTCAAAGGTAGCCCCACGTAGAGCGCATTGCAGTAGTCCAAGCGGGAGATACCGGTAACTAGAGCATGCACCACTCTGGCGAGACAGTCTGCGGGCAGGGAGGGTCTCATCCTGCATACCAGATGGAGCTGATAGACAGCTGACCTGGACACAGAATTGACCTACGCCTCCATGGACAGCTGTGAGTCCAAAATGACTCCCAGGCTGCGCACCTGGTCCTTCAGGGGCACAGTTACCCCATTTAGGACCAGGGAGTCCCCCATACCCGCATAGGAAAAGACCACACATTTGGTAAGTAAAAAATTGGTTTACTTACAAACTCTTCAAAGGTCAAGTTCATGTGCTTTCCCCTACATCAGTCAGAAAAATTGCACAGGCAGTAAAACTTGGCTTAGCTGCATAGTGGTGAAAGCTCCTAAATTATTGGTATATAGCAAATCAGGAGTGGCTGATCAGAGCCATGCGGTTTGAGCTGGAACAATAAACTCAGAACCTCTTTACATTTTGAGCTTTTCAGGTAGACTGGGGGTGAACGAAGGCTTGATTACCTAGTTCCTCCCCAGGTGAGGGGAAGTGGCAGGACACCTTACTCTATGGTTTTAACCCCTTCATTGGAGTTAAATATGTGGGTTATATGAAGCTGGTTATCCTACAGGAATAACAATGAAATTGATCTTTCAGACGCCTTCTCCTCAGCCTCCCTTGGGGCGGGTGGGTGAGCACCCCCCGGATCTTTCTCAGGAGGGGCCCCTTCCCCTGTTGCTCCCCACCCCAACTTGCCTGCCCCCTAGTGGCCGAGAGGGGGAGGCTATTCCGGCCCCCTTCTCTGCCCGAACCCTCCCCACATGCACCCCGCTTCCTTTTCTCCTTGCACCCACAGACGACTTCCTACGCGTGGGAGGCGATGTGGCCACCTTGGCGGCGAGCTTTGGCAACTCGTGGCGCGTCCCGGACGCCGGATTGGTAGGTGGTGCGAGCACGGAGCGGAGGCGCTTCAAACGGCTAGCTTGCTCCCTGAGGATTTGTCTTGGTTCGTTTGCGCGGTTTGCAGGAAGGTCGGAACATAGGAAGTTGCCTTGCACTGAGTCAGGCCATTTCTCCATCTAGCTCAATATTGTTTACACTGACCGGCAGCAATGGCTCTCCAGGCTCCAGGAGGGTGGTGGAGTCTCCTTCTTTGGAGGTCTTTAAGCAGAGGCTTGACAGCCACCTGTCAGGAATGCTTGGATGGGGTTTCCTGCTTGGCAGGGGTTGGACTGGATGGCCCCTTGGGGTCTCTAATCTATCAGTAGCACCTTAAAGGTAAAGGGACCCCTGACCATTAGGTCCAGTCGCGGACGACTCTGGGGTTGTGGCGCTCATCTCGCTTTACTGGCCGAGGGAGCCGGCGTACATCTTCCAGGTCATGTGGCCAGCATGACTAAGCCGCTTCTGGCGAACCAGAGCAGCGCACGGAAACGCCGTTTACCTTCCCGCCAGAGCGGTACCTATTTATCTACTTGCACTTTGACGTGCTTTCGAACTGCTAGGTGGGCAGGAGCTGGGACCGAGCAACGGGAGCTCACCCCGTCGCGGGGATTCGAACAGCCGACTTTCTGATCAGCAAGCCCTAGGCTCTGTGCTTTAACCCACAGCGCCACCCTTGGTCTGCCATAGTCAAAACAAAATAAAAAAATTCCTTCCAGCAGCACCTTAGAGACCAACTCAGTTCTTGGTATGAGCTTTCGTGTGCATGCACACTTCTTCAGATACACTGAAACAGAAGTCACCAGACCCTTATATATAGTGAGAGGGTGGGGAGGGGTATTACTCAGAGGGTGGTGGGAAATGGGTGAAAGGTTGATAGCTGTGGTAAACCTGTTGACGACTGTTAATGACTGCAATTGGTCTTACAGGAAACAGCAAGGGTGAGATGGCTAAAAATAGCTATATCATGTATAGTGAGATAAGAATCCAATGTCTTTATTCAGACCAGGTCTCTCCATAGTTTAAGTTTGGTAATAAGTTGCAATTCATCAACTTCTCTTTCCAGTCTATTTCTTAAATTCTTTTGTAATAAGACAGATCTTGTATAGAGTGTCCTGGAGATAGAATTTTACCCTTTGGCGTAGGGTTTGGCTAAGGTGCTACTGGAAGGAATTTTTTATTTTGTTTCGACTACGGCAGGCCAACACGGCTACCTTACCTGTAACTATCACAGAGTTTGTGAGTCATCTTTAGAATAACTTCATCATTGTTCACCACGTCGCGAGAGAAAGAAGATAATTCTACTAAACAGCTTAAAAGAGGTTTGACCTAGCCACCAGTATCTGCGCAGCGAAAGTGTTTGGACGGTAACCTGTAATACCCCCTGCCCTAGATCCCCTGTGAAGACGCTGCAGAGGAGGCTCACAGCTGCGACACGCCGGACGGCCGAGGGATGCAGCAGGAGGCAGAGTCCGTTTGCGGAAGCTTCTTTCCGGCCCTTTCGGTCAATGCCACTCGGAGGTGAGGGGTCTTCCCAACCTCCCTTTAACTTCCAACCTCTTGCCCGCTCATGCCACACCCTCACTGAGGTCTGGCCTCTTGCTCTGTCCCGGCAGGTGGACCCCAGAGGTTTCTATGACACCTGCATGTACCTGCAGTGCAGCGGAGCCGGGCTTGGTGCCGTCTGCGAGACCTTTGCCAGCTACGCCCGCGAGTGCGCCAGAGGAGCGTTTTCGTCAGCTGGAGGCGGGCCGGGATTCTGCGGTAAGCGGGGGCAGAGCAGGCACCCAGGAAGCACCTGCTGCCTTTGGAGGCATCGATCCCTCAAAGCAGAAGGCATGCTTCTCCAAGGCTGTGGGACTCCAGCACATTTGCCACTGAAATAAACAGAAATCTGCTCTTATTCCCTTATGGGGTACACAAGAGCCTTTTGAGGTTCTCCATCGGAAGGAGTAAATTACAGAGGCCAACCAGAGAAAAATTGAGAGCAAAATTTTATTATATCTGTTGCAACAGAATAAAATAAAAAAAATTCCTTCCAGTAGCACCTGTTGCAACAGAGACCCTCACTCCAAAATGGAGGAGGGAGGAGTAACCCAGAACAATGGTGTGCCAGCTCTATATAGACTTTTGAAATTCCCCCCTCCCGCTCAAGACCACCCCCTTATACATCATACATACATCACAAAAAGGGGTATAACCCAGGACACCCCCCAGATACATCCAGCCACATCATGAAAGGGGAGGTCTGGTAGCAGTAATCTGAGCATCCTTAACCCTCCCCATGCCTCCTCTTGCCCTCCACCAAAAACCCATCAAGTAAAACAAAAGAGATATTTACATTTCCCTGTTTCCCAGCCAAGTTAATCACACCCTTTTGTCTGGCACTCAGGTATCAGGAAGCCAGGAATTATCACTGAGACAATCCCCCCTCCTTCCTTGCAGAGAAACTGTTTGTCAGTTTGGGAGTCAAAATGGAGACAGGCCTGTCTTCCTGTGCTGCTTCAGACATGTGGCCTTGTTTTGCATGGCACACTTATTATCTATATATATATAAATGTTCCCATTGTGCGTTTGTCCGAAACACCCTTGCTGCGTAACCGCTGACCAAATCGCATCAAATTTGGACACAGCGTTTCCATTACCATCTCAAAGTAATCGCAAGGCGTGGCCGGGTCAGCTAGTATAAGATAAAAAACAATTAAAATAAAACCTACATGCAACAGTGTTTTGTGTTGTCATGGGCTCCGCCTGCTAGCCTGCTCCCTCAAATATCACTGGTTTGCTCCTTTCTATATATAGGGTGCCTACATTCTGCATGGACTGTTTGCATGGCAACATGTGCAAATGCTTAAGATACCTATGAGGTCCAGAAATTACCATAGAGCATCTATTCAACCCAAAAAGTGACCATTTCTTATTACATATTCTCTACTGGTGGAGGACCTACATAGGGCTCTTGTGTACCCCATAAGGGAATAAGGGCAGATTTTGTTTATTTCATAGCATTCTGAGTGTGGTCACCCCCCAGATCTGTATAAAGGGGCGATGATGATGATGTTGATGGCTGTGATAAGAGGCAGTTTGCCTAGGGAAAAAGGGGGGGCAGGAGCTTCTCCCCCCCCCAAGACTGCTGTGTCCCCACAGTTCTCCCTAGACATCCGGGAACCGCCCCCTTGAAGCTGCCCCTCTTCTTCCCTCCGGACAGAAAAGTTGTGCGGGCAAGGAAAGGACTACTCGGACTGTGTGTCTTCGTGCCCTGCCAGCTGCGCTGCGGTGGGCACAGCTGAAGAAGGCCACTGCCGGGACGAGTGCGTGAGCGGCTGCGAGTGCCCGGCCGGCCTCTACTTGGAAGCGGGGGCCTGCGTCCCGGAGAGCCAGTGCCCCTGCTTCCACCGGCGCCAGAAGTTCGCCCCGGGAGACGTCCTCCAGCAGCGCTGCAACCGTTGGTGAGCCTCTGCCCTTCCGAACCCACAAAAGGTTATTTCTCAGGATAGCTGGAGGGCGGACACGGTCCGATTAGTTTTGCCGAGCACAGCAGGATCTTTAGCCCGGGGGTAGCTGGCATTCTTGGCTCCAGGAGTCCGTGGAATCATAGGACTGTAAAGTTGGGAGGAGGTGGCACTGTGGTCTAAACCACAGAGCCTAGGGCTTGCTGATCAGAAGGTCGGCAGTTCGAATCCCTGCGACGGGGTGAGCTCCTGGTTGCTCGGTCCCTGCTCCTGCCCACCTAGCAGTTCGTAAGCACGTCAAAGTGCAAGTAGATAGATAGGTACCGCTCTGGCGGGAAGGTAAACGGCGTTTCCGTGCGCTGCTCTGGTTCGCCAGAAGCGGCTTAGTCCTGCTGGCCACATGACCCGGAAGCTGTACGCCGGCTCCCTCGGCCAGTAAAGTGAGATGAGCGCTGCAACCCCAGAGTCGGGTCACGACTGGACCTAACGTCAGGGGTCCCTTTAACTTTACCTTTAAGGGTGGTACTTAACTGTCCAGCTAAGGTCTTATCCTACCAGAAACTTGCCTGGCAAGTTAAGCAGGGCTCCTCTGTTAGAATTCGAAGGGACACTCAGGGCAATCATCCAGACTGACCCCCTCAAACTCACAGCAGTGTCTTTGGCTAGGCTATTGCTCTAGCACCCTGACGTGGACTCCCGTTCCCCCCTTCTCCCCACAGCACGTGCCAAGGGGGCGCTGGCTTTGCTCCGGGACCAGTGCTCTGGGAATGTGCCATCACCGGCGACCCCCACTACCGGACCTTTGACCGCAAGCGCTTCTCCTTCCACGGCACATGCCAGTATATCCTAGTGCAGGTAAGGGGGCGGGTGAGGAGGGGGGGCAGGGTGGTTCCAGCTGGGTTTCAATCACTCTGGTGGAAAACCTTGCTATTTGTTTGTTAATTTCAAGAAAATTACTGTATACCAAACCCAGGTATTACAAGTTCATTTTCCTTTTCTTGTATGAAAAAAATTATTTGATTTTACAAATTGAAATTTACACTCGCAAATCATAATCAAAAAAAGAAAGAAAATATTTCTCTGAATCTTTGGACTTCCCACCCCCCTCAATGGGATCCATTAATAATCCTTCCCTGCTGCATCTTATAATAATCCATTTTTTAAAATATCCATTATATCCATAGTTCTTGTTATGTTACAAGTGTTATTCCAATCCTGCTAACAATTTTAACTGTTTACAATGTCTCGAAGGTAACCTATAAACTTTTCCCATTTCTTATTAAAATGTTGATCATCTGAGTTCTGAGCCTCCCAATCTACAAGTTCATTTTCTCTTCACACCAAAACTCCACGAGAAGTTTCCGATCCTTAATTAATGCCGTACAGTCATATCCCGGGTTGCGCACGTAATTCGTTCTGGGTGCCGTTCGCACCCCAAACTGTGGTGCAACTTGAGCGGTGCTCTTGCGCATTCACGAGAGAGAGATCTCACGCTTCTGCGCATGCATGAACTGCGCAGAACACTTCTGCACATCCACATACCGCCGCGGACATGTGCAGAAGCATCCACGCAGTGAAATGTACTTTTGGGTTGCCGCCGTTCGCATCCCGAACGTACGCAACACGGAGCGTACGCAACCCGGGGTATGACTGTAGTTATTTTTCTCTAATTAACACGTCAACTTTGCCATCTCAGCCAAGTCAATAATTTTCTTAATCGTTCCTCCATAGTAGGTAGGGTTGTATTTCTCCATCCTTTCTGTATATAAAAATCTCTCGCTATCATCACTGATCGTGGGGCCTGCTCTCCTCCACTTTACAGGATTATGTGGACGGGAAGCTCCACATTCCTCAGAGAATGTGGCATGTGGGAGTCAAGGGACCAGCAGCTGCCTCCACGCTGTGACCGTCACTGTGCAGAAGGTCTCTGCCCGCCTGTCCTTCACAGGTGAGAGAGGAGGTGACAGTTATGGAGAACCTTTCACGAGTGGACATAACGCCATAGGGGATGGGCTGGCAGGAGGCGAACCTGAGGCTCTCCAGATTATGCTCCAGATTGTTGCTGGCTAGGGATGATGGGAGTTGAGTCTCTCCCCTCTGGTCTCCAGATGTTGTGAGAACAACATCTGGAGGACCAGAGGGAGAGACTCCATCAGGCAAGGCCTCCTTCACCTGCCTTGTCCCACCCTCCAGTCCCTACTTCTCATTTGTATTGCATTATTTTATGCACTGTGGCTTGCCATCTGTTTTATTGATTGTAGTTTAGAAATACTTTATTGTAATTGATAAGAGTGGAATTCTGTTTTAACTTTTATAAGCTTATATTATTATTATTATTCTATACTATTCTAATGATTCTTGAATGTTACTTTATTTGATGTAGGTTGTTTATTTTAAAGCTAGTTTTATTATCACATTTTTGTATTGCATTAGGTTGTTGTAAGGTGTACGTTCTTTGTTCCTTCAGCTTGTAAACCGCCTTGTGTATTGTAAGATAGAAAGGCGGTATACAAATTGAAATGGGACCCAGGTGGCGCTGTGGGTTAAACCACTGAGCCTAGGGCTTGCTGATCAGAAGGATGGCGGTTCGAATCCCTGCGACGGGGTGAGCTCCCGTTACTCGGTCCCAGCTCCTGCCCACCTAGCAGTTCGAAAGCATGTCAAAGTGCAAGTAGATAAATAGGAACCGCTCTGGCGGGAGGTAAACTGCGTTTCTGTGCGCTGCTCTGGTTCACCAGAAGCGGCTTAGTCATGCTGGGCACATGACCCGGAAGCTGTACGCCGGCTCCTCGGCCAATAAAGCGAGATGAGCGCCGCAACCCCAGAGTCGGACACACTGGACCTAACGGTCAGGGGTCCCTTTACCCCTTTACCTTATACAAATTGAAAGTGGTGATGATGATGACCACCACAGGGTGTCACTGAAATTCTACTCAATATTGATCCAGAGTAGATTCCAATGTATACTTAGCAGAGTGAAAACTTACCGGTAAACACGTTTCAGGATTCCCAAAAAATTAACCAGATGAATATGTCATCCAGCAGAGCTTTACTGCTGTTGAAGGCAAATGAGCAAAATGGTCACAAATCCAACACATTCAGGATTGGCAAAGTCCATCAGAAATCCAGTTGCAGCACACTTACTTACTTATAATAAAGCTAAACCTTAACGCTAAGCATACTATGTACAGAACACCAGACCAGAAGGAAAAGAGATAGAAATAGAAAGTGTGAAACTGAGGCTCCTCCTGCCTTATTATTATAGTCCGCATGACCGTGACAGAAGAGATAACAGAACAGTTTACGCCAGCTTCCTCTGAAGGTGTAACCCAGACATCATGAACCTTCTGCTTGTTTCTTTCACCCAGAGAAGCTTCCCGAACCCTCTTGAATTAAGTAGAATAGGAAAGATCTCTACGCACCAGATCCATATTTTCTGCACTAAGAAATGCAAACTGACTTCCACTCTATCCGGTCAAATGCATTCACCTGACTCAGACTGGGGTTTTTTTGTGCACATGTGAGGCACGTCAGCATGGAATAGCACAGGTGTTGCTCATGTGAAGCCAGACAGGTTCCTTGCAGCCCCCCCATCCTGGCACAAACGTGCCGCCACATTCCCAGGTGCAAGAGTTCAGAGCTTTGGGAAATGAGTCCGAGAGTGGAGATGGCTTCCTTCGGCAAAGTGAAGGTGGTTTGGGAGACGCATCATCATCGCCTGTGGTGTGATAAATCATCGCAAGAACCCACAAGGCTGCCTCCTTCTGAGATAGATCATTGGTCAATCCAGCTCAGGCTGGCAGCAGCTCTCCAGGGAGCAGGGCAGGGAGAGGCCTGGGATCCCAACCAGGACTTCAGACTCGAGATCCCCTTTGCAACTGGAGATGATGCCGGGGATTGAACAGGGACCTTCTCTGTGCAAAGCATCTTCTGTCTCACCATGAGCTGACTTTGCCAGGTTGCAGGTGCTCTGGTCCTCCCAAGCCACTGTCCATCTAGTCAGGGGTGAGCAAGGGCAGGGCGTTGGGGGCGGGCCGCCCCAGGTTCCACCCTCTGGGGCCCCCCCGCAATGCCCAAGCTGTGCCATACCCCCCTGTCCATGCGCCTTTATCTCTCTCTCTGCTCAGGGAGCTCGTAAGCTGCCGCGCCAAGAAGTCAGCACAGATGGGGCAGCCTTGCTGTGCGGCAGGCCTTACGAGTTCTGCTCCTCAGCCTCTAAGGGTTGCCGCGGG